>JBBPKQ010000143.1:0-18450 GCA_038089315.1 Crocinoboletus aff. laetissimus | reverse complement strand
GACCAAACAAAAGCAAATATCCCATGGTTTGGCTAAGATTCTACTCTTCAGATCAGAAGCTCAAAAACTGTTGCAATGAGGTGACCATTTAAAATAGCCATATCTCAGGCACCACTGGGCCAAATTATATAATACTTTGGTCCACCCCCAGCCAGGGGTGTGAACATAATTTCGGCTCACTATGACTAAGCAGGATTTCCATGCCCTCGGTCACTATGCAGTAGATACTCTAAAACAGTTAAATATTGCAATGGTTTTTGAAGTCACTGTAAGTGAATTAAAATAGTCATATCTCCACTATTCCTGTGCCAAACCACATGACCCAAGGACCATTTTGTAGCCAAGGGTTTATACATTGTTTGTTACCACCAATGCTAAGTGAAATTCCCACAGGTACTTGCAATACACTTCATGCACTGTGTTAGGGTTAGTTATTGGAACAGTTTTATTGCTCATTGTAAGTGGGAAATCTGGGCTTTAATATTGACGGGCATGACACAGTGAGACATGATGGAGACAACAAGGCTTATTCAGCTGCATTGGCTGCTATTCACTAAGATGCCGGGTTCTTGCCTGGCTATTACTGAGGTACAACTTTACCAACTTTGCTTTCCACAGAGATATGGAAACCGCTGTAACAGCACTACTTCAGATTCCAATAGCGCCATAATAACCCCGGCATAGCCTCAGAATGGCGATCTTGAGCACAACCAACCATCCTCGACACCACATGCTCACTCCTGAGGTCCTGTATAATACAGGACTCTATAGAAATATGTGATCATGCGGGTAGATTACATTTATTGAGTTCTAAGGTCTTGGTATCTCATCACTGTCCATAATTTCATTCTTCTGTGAGTTTGCATCGGAAAACGGGTTGGAATCAGAGTCAATCGGCGAAGGCGACGAGGAGGACAATTGCCATTCTCCCTCCGTGAGTTGGATGGGGCTGGCTTCCAACCCTCGTAGGTCTGCGGGATCCTCATCATCGGCCTCGACCTCGTTGGATGATGTAGGAGATGCTTTGCTGAAGGACGATGGGAAATGGAACGTCTGCTCGTCATCCATCAGGAGCGAATTCAAACCAACGGTAGGGAGGAGTTGGTCGTGCTGTGATTCTTCGAAGCCAGGGGGCTCATCGAGGGGAGGAGGGGAAGAGGATGGTGTCGACCTGTTGTGAGAGGGAGGTGTCCGCCAACCGATAGTTTGTGGTTTCTGAGGCAACACAAATGTAGGTGCAACAACTTCATTGGGAGGTGTAGGGAGCTGAGTATCCATGGACGGGGTAGGGTCAATTGCCTCGTCAGCCAATGTTCGTGTTTCCTCTATTTTGTGATAAGTTTTACCGCCAAGAGGTCCGTTGCTTCGTCGCTTGTAGAATAGCAGATATGCATTCGCATTCTGGAAGGCCGATAGGTACATTATCTTCAGAACAGTGCATTAGACTTACCACTGCCTGGTATGCCTCGCTCTTCGTGACATAAGAGTCGTCGAAGTGGTACCATTGGCCTGTAGCATGGTTTAGTGCATAGGCTCGGTAATGGCCACCACCCAATCCCCCGAGATGTTCGTCGACCGCGTATAAATCATAGATAAGTGGTTCCTCAACGTTACCGATTCCTAGCTCCTCGACATCGATTACATTCTCGGCTAACCTCTGTCCAACCTTCCTTTCGCCAACGAGATTGGTGAGATCGAGACCTTCAATGGGAAAGTCGACAAATGTATCAATCTTGTCTCTAAGCGCACGGCTATTACTAAAACGCTTGAGGTGCACCGCCAGAATATCAGGCACTCTCCAAAGGTCGAACTTTTTCGTAGCTTGTTGATGTTTCTTGCACCGAGGGCAGTACCACAAATCATCTTCACCCAGTTGCTCTTCTTTTGTGAATTCCGTTAGGCAATCGTCAATGGACAGCCCCTTACTCCTCTTTTCCGAAGCCGCCTTCTTCGCCTCAACATACTCGGGATGCAAGAACGTAGTCCAGGTAGTATTCGTCCATCGTGCGTGCTCCCATTTCGACGCTTCGTCACCGAAATAATACGTTTTCAGGTTTTCGTCAAACTCGCAGTACAGCGCATCCATGTCCTTGAGCAACAAAGCACCTTTTTCCATCTCCTCGAGACGCGTATCCCAGGATTCGAAGCGCTGGCCCTCGGAGCTGTGCGAGCTGAACCCTGTCCCGTAGTCTTTCTGACCAGCCTGAAGGCGCAGGTTGAAAATATCCTTTTTGATTCCAACAATCTGGGGAATCCCATTTATTGGGGTGTTCATCGTGGCGTCGTCCTGGTTCACAGCCTTGTGATCGGCAATATCACCTTCATCGACAACCATGTCCTCGACGCGAACTACCTCCCCATTCTCTTTGATCTCCGTTAGAGAGTCCATTGGTGGAACCGGAATGGGTACTGAGTTTACGGGCACAGACGGAACTTCCTCCCAGGTAAAGAGATCGGAAGCATGGCTGGTCCACCGCTGCAAACGATCTACCACAGCCTCGTATATCGCTTGCATGCTTTGAGCATGTTCGGGGTCGATGACCACGATGAACGGGTGGCCGAAATTGGACTGGTTACGGTAGCTGTATAGTTGCCGCGAGGCCTGGAGATCGGTCACAAACACAGGAATAATAAAGGGATCTGTGTCTTTCTTCTTGTACAGTCGGCTTTGGCGTGCGTTGCAAGGCAACTCAAAGCATACGATGATGTCGCTATCCGACATCTCGCCACAAAGAGCATTGTCATCAAGGTTCTTATAAAACCGGTTGTTGAATATCTCTAATGTCAAGAGCTAAAACGAGGAATCAGCAGACAGGGAACAGGGGATATGGGATACGGACATTCTCTAGTGGTATACTCATCCATCGGCCGAGGAGTGCACGAAGCTCTTTGAAAGTGGAATCGCGACCAATTTCGACAGGAACCTGCGTGATTATCGTTAGCTTGCTTGTGCAAATCGCCAGCAACAACTCGACCTTGACGTGAGGTTTCGACGGGTCCCATGGAACGTACTCAACAACGTGTTTCCACTTCTTCGTCACAGGAATGGGTAGAGTGAGGTACATGAACGGATCAAACGTTATGGAGACCTGAGGGGAGATTGTTAAGCGATCCGTGGTTGTTGTGACCACCAACATACCTTCTGACACTCGGGGCACACCAGAGTACTCTGGTACTGTCCTTGGAATAAGTCTACGATGACACTGTCATTCCGTTGCATATAGCCATGCCATGACTTTTGCGCCAATTGAGCAAGTTCAAGGTCCCCACCGCCCACCCAATCTGGCTTCTCTACGTATGGTTTCTTGAGCACGCGATTAAGGTCCTCATGTAGACCGTCAAGCAAGAAGGCTACCAGTTCCTGTGAGTCATGTTGCTGGTATCCACTGAATTGAGGCGCAAAACGTTGCAATTGCAATTTGAACTCGCGTGGTGAAAAAGAAGTTGCGGTGGAATCATTGGCCCAAATACGATGTAAGAGTGCACCAAATGCCTCGGCGATAGCACCACCCATCCCAAGTGGGTTATCAGGATTGAGCTCCCTCTGGTAAACGCCGGCTACGAAGGTTGAACGGTGAAACCACACATAACATCAAATACAAGTTAACACAGCTTACAAAGGAAATAATCTGACAGTTCTTTTGTATGTGCAAGACACTGAAGAGCGGAGTTCATAAAGCAAGTATTGCCCCTTTGCGCTAACGTCAGATCAGGGAACGGACAATAGGGAGCGCATACATATTTCCGAGGCCAAGTGTCCCTGGTTCTTGTGTTACCCTGTTCTTGGAGAATCCAAACGACTTGAAAGGGACGACTTGTGAATCTTGAGCCCTGGCGGACGATCCTACCGATGGTGCGGGTGAAGGTACCTGTCTAGGTTGAATCTGAATGACACTCGTTGTTGCAGAGCTCTTTCCCAGACGACTAAAGAAGTCTTCTCCACCACCAAATAAGGGAGGAGGGACAGATGGGACTGTCGAAGCTGGCACTGTCGATGTTTGATCTACTATCCATTTGCCGTCCCGCTGAAACTCGACAGCGAAGGGGTCGTCGAATTCAATCAAGGCGTCCTCGAGTGTTTTCTCATTTATCTCTAAGAGTTCTGCTCCATGCGCGACAAGCTTCGAAGCGGGGAATTGCGATCCTGCATACTCTCCCGGTTGGATTTTCCATATCCTATATGGGATATTGGAACGTGCAGATATGTTGGCCACGAGCTCTCTGCTGAGAGTCCTCACTGTATCCTTTGTCGAGAGCGTCACGTAGCCGTGGGGAGGACCAATCGGCCCATCTGACTGGGAGTCGATGACGGAAAGTACTTTGAGGCGGGGAGGTCGAAGTTCCAGGCTAGGTTCACCGAGGTGGCCTCTCGCAATTACGGAACGAGGGAGTGGGTATGTAGCTGGACCGTACCTACACAGGTTCGAATCAACCGCGCAATTCGACGAACGTCAATGACGCACCAAGTGGTAAAAGCTTTCCAGACGTCCCAGGGTACAAACTCGACATCGACGCCCTCTGTCAGATTCGATATGAGATTACCGTCACGGTCGACGAGTGGCGTGTTGTCGACGGGGCCAACGTGTCTTTCCTCGAGTGGGCCGGGCTTTTCAGCGATGCCCTGACACGCAGCCTCCCATCGTCTATACCACCCACGAGATACGATATACCACGTGTCACCGACTTGCATCTGCTTGAGGCGGCGCCCGGTGACGTAGTGTAGCTTCTGGTGTGGGGTGAGATTTGTGGGAGGTTCGTGTGGGGGGGTGGGCGGGGGCATAAGCGTGACGGTAGCGAGGACGTGTTCGCCCTGTTCTGCCATGTAGGCGTCGATATCACTGGTAGCATCGGTAGTGGGTGCGTCGTGGGTGGCACGGACAGGCGTGGTTGACCCAGGGCCTTCTGACGCAGCCCTCTTGAGGGACGACGAGTCTGATTGCATCGATTCTGAGCGCTGTCTCTTGCGACGTGTCAGTCCCGCATCCAAGTCGGTGACTTTGGTTGACGGCGACGCTGCTGGCGACGGCAGACTCATCGCGGTGAGAAGTAAAAGACCAAGGCCTACACTAGAGGGGGGTCATGGGGGGTCGCGAACATTCGTCCACCTTCCCGGACGTTCTTCACAACGACAGCGTCGAGCATCATCGCCATGGTCGCGCAGAGTGAGTATCGCATGCTGCGGCTCCCACCAACCCCCTCACTCTATCAGGCAAACATTTTTTGAACACCCCCGCCTCGCTCGTGCTTGACTCCCTCAAGGGGCTCTGTGTCCTCAATCCCCATCTCGCCATCGACTCAGCAAACAGAGGTTCTCTTTTCCCACATTGCCCGGTTCCGTGTGCGACGTTGACCATGTTTCGAACCAGTCCTTCATCTCGCTAACCCAGATCGTTCAAAGGTCGCACTCGTCTGTGGGGGTGGCTCTGGCCACGAACCATCCCACTCTGCATTCGTCGGTGGGTGCTCTGGCATTTGGCATGATCGAACATTGCCTATCCGTTTATCATAGGACAAGGAATACTCTCAGGTTGGATTTCCTTTGGGCTCACTGAAACTTCATCTCATACATATTAGCGGCGGTCTGCGGAAATGTGTTCGCGTCGCCAAGCGCGGGTCAGGTCCGTCGTGCGATTGACTTGGTAGATAACGATGCAGGGTCATCCCTTGTCACTCCCTCTTTTTCTCTGTCATCTAACCGCCCTCCTCAGTACGGTCATTATAGTAAAGTAAGCCCATCAACATCCCTCCCCTCCGCTGCTGACAGCTTGACCACACAAGGAATTATACCGGCGACGTTCTCAACTTCGGACTCGCGAGAGAGAAATACGCCGCCGTTCACCCCGACAAGTCAGATCGCGTCAAATTCGTGATTGTCGGTGACGACGTTGCCGTCGGACGAGAGCAGGGTAAGATTGTCGGGAGGAGGTTCGTTTACTTCCTTTCGAGGTCCCTTACCTGGATTCACCAACCCTTTAACAGAGGTCTCGCTGGCGTTTGCCTTGTGTACAAGATCGCAGGCGCACTCGCTGCTCGAGGAGGCTCCCTCGAGGATGTCCATGTCATCGCCGAATACGTTTCTTCTCGTCTCGGCACGATCGGTGTGGGACTAGAGCACTGTCATGTACGCAATTTGGTTCATGGCATATACACGTCATTTCGAATTATCGCACTATGCATAGGTTCCTGGCACTGCGGTACCCGACGCTCATCTGGGTATCAACGAACTTGAGATTGGGCTTGGTATCCATAACGAAGGTGGTCATCGCCGGGTCTCTCCAGTGCCTCCACTCAAGGAACTCGCTCCAAACCTTGTTCAAATGATCACTTCCACCGCCGATCCTGACCGATCCTTTGTGCCTTTCAAGAATGACGGCACCGACCGCGTCGTGCTTGTGATAAATAACCTCGGTGGACTCAGCGAGCTCGAGCTCGGTGCCATTGTCGGCGAGGTAAATGATGCGTTAGACAAGCAGAGAATTGAGGTGGTGCGTGTCCTGGCTGGATCGTTCATGGTTTGTTAAATCTCTCCCCTATGCACGAAATGACCGACTAACGTTGGGATAGACGAGCCTTAATATGCCAGGGTTTTCTATCACCCTCTTGCTTCTCCCTGGAACCGAGTCCGATAATACCATTTCTTCGGATCTCATATTAACGCTCCTCGACGACCCCACCAATGCTCCCGGGTGGAGATGGTCCTCAAAGACTGAACCAAAAGCCATCACTGAAACGGCTCTGGCGGCACCAGTCGACACCATCGCCCTCAACAGCCAATCTTTGCTCAGGGCGCCAGACGTACGCTCCTTCAGGATTGCGGTCGATCGTGCCTGTAATGCGCTTTTGTTAGCTGAGGCAGAGATTACGGATATGGACAAGATTACCGGCGACGGAGACTGCGGGCTTACCCTCAGCGCAGGTGCATCAGGTTAGTTATTGTACCAGTCCAGGTCCTTTCCATGACGTCGTTCCTGACGGTCGTCAATCCAAAGGTGTCCTCGAGGTTCTCAACCAAGGTGTTATTGTAGGAGATGATGTGGTCGGGAGCATGACCGCTATATCCAGAGTGGCCGAGGAAAAGATGGGAGGGACGAGCGGCGCTCTGTACTCGTTCGTACCAAACGTCGCTCTTCCAGTCCCCATCTAAGGGTTTTCCCTTCTTCGAGCAGGATATTTTTCTCCTCGCTCGCCCAAGCTCTAGCACGTTCCTCTGCCACAATAGCGACGACCGAGGTTTGGAACAGTGCTCTCAACTCCGCTCTTGCTCGGTTGTACACCTACACGCGTGCTCGACCGCCCTCGCGCACGCTCATTGATCCGCTTACTGCTTTCGTAGATGCGCTTCCCGCTGGGTTTGAGGGTGCTGTCAAGGCCGTGCAGGATGCTGCCGAAAAGAGCAGGAATACCGAAGCAAAGGCGGGCAGAAGTGCGTACGTCGGGGGTGACTGGTTGAAGGAGCAGAAGATCCCGGACCCTGGCGCGTGGGGGGTCAAAATCATCATCGAAGCACTTGCAAAGTAATCGACGAATTCGCTGATACCTGGCAGCAGCAAAGCAGAAGCGGACTCGTGTATTCATCCGGCAACAGCAGTGCATGTAAATGTACAATATAGTGGCAATCCTGAGAAAGACTATACATATCTCGAAGTCAAGAAAATCAAGAAGTCAAGAAAAGCAAGAAAAGTAGTTGTTTCCTAAGTCTTTGGGGACACATGTTCCCTATCAAGTCAATGAAGATTCATCGAGATTGAGAATCAGATTGGTGTGGAACCTGATGGCTTCGATCATCGCCTCCGCGCGTAATGCTAAACGGTGTTCCTAGAGATGCCCTTGCCAGAGATCTGAGGATGGCTCACCTTCGTTCACCGTGTGCAGACCATTATAGTAATCTGCAGAAGTAAAAGGAGAAAATCGGAAAATGTGCCTTGTCAGATTCCAGTAAAAACGTGTGTCTAGGAAGACGAAACGTCAAACCCGGGTGAAGTAGAGCGACGTGGTTGGTGGGACTGCACCAGTATTGCCTAGAAAGATGAATCAGTCTAGGATACGGCAATGAACACGCAAGATACGAACCCAAGGATAAAGATGGGGAGACGACTACTTGTGTCACATTGTAAAAGCTAGAGGACTCCATGGTCGCCTTCAAGGTCCCAGCGAGAATCGAGTAGGGGCCATAACCAGTTGGGGTCACAGGGGACGGATCGAGGGTGTCGTCATATTCATCAGAGATGGACACTTCCCCTGCCTGACCTGTGTGGACTACCCGCCCGAAGGCATTCAAAGTTAAATTATACTTGTGCGCGACTGGGCGGAGAACTTGGACGAGGTGTTGATGGAGCTCCGACACAGAGCTTGTTGGACGTTGAGCGAGCCCAGTGTTATATCGCGCATGGACATACCATACCTGTGTTCTGCGATACGATGGTTGACGACGACCGCGGCACGTTCAGGAAGAGCGTTGACTTTGACGCCCCCCTCGAGAAGATCGGCAGCTTGAGTTGTTGCGAACGTGGCACGGAGATCGGGCAACAGTTCGAGGAGGTCGCATTTGAGACGCTCTAGAGTTGCGTCGTCGGATATTGCCTTGCGTGCGACTGAGCGGAGTTGGTCAGGGAAAGATGGAGAGTGCTCTGCAAGGCACGTGATAGTGAGGAAGGGAGTTCCATTACGAAGGAGTAGAGGGGTGTGAGGGTTGTCCTCGAGTGTGGTGATGAACTGAGCAAGATATCCAATGCTCTAACAGGATGGGTTTGTTGATGTCACAGGTATTGCGAACGAAGGAACGTACGGTGTGTTCCGGGGGTATGCTAGAATGACCACCTGGGGTAGCGACTTGAATGCGGACGTTGAGATGGCCCTTTTCGGAGAGAGAAGGGAATGCAAGGTACACGCCATTGCCGTCATCTTGCACGGTACCTTGGTAAGAGTGAGAATATGCATACGGAGCAAGGGAAAAAGATGAACCGCCTTCATCGAGGATCATGGCAAAACTGTCATGACCGTATGTTTGTTCGAGGTAAGTAGCAAGGTGACCAGCACCCTGCGAATGGATTAAAGGTGAGAAGGTAGGTGGATGGAGGACGTACTTCTCGACCAGTCGCCTCCTCATCGAAACCGAAAGCGAGCACGATGGTTCGGGCAGGAGAAAAGCCGTGTTTAAGGAGGGTGTCGATGACGACGAGTTTCTGGATAAGCTCGGCCTTGTCGTCGCAGGTGCCGCGACCCCAAATCCAAGTGCCTGGATGGGGATGAGTGTGATTGTTGGAGAGGCAGAGAAGCTGACCGTCATAATCGCCAGAGTATGGCAAGTGCTCCCAGTGGGAAAGAGTGGAAGGGTCAACAGGGACAACATCTGGAAGGATCGTAAGTGACGTAGGAGAGGTGTGGCAATTAAGTAACCTTGATGGGCGGCTGACAAGAATGGTTTTGCATGAGTCGAGCCCTGCCAGTGGAATATGAGACCGTATGTGTTTATGGTTGTGACGTTCAGTTTGTCATATCTGGTAGCGAGATGAGCAGGGGAAGGATGCGCAGATCAGTGGTACTGACACGAGGGGAAAGGTTTGTTGCAGATAGTCGTGTAGGTCTGCAAATGGGAGCCATACGGGATCGTGGCCGACAGGGCCGCTGCTGTCCTTGGACTCTGTGCTGAAATGAAGGTGAGATGGAGAGGAAGAAGAAGAGGAGAGAGAGAGAACAGACGGAATGCGAACTGCGCCGGAGAGTGCGCGGTAGGCAGAGTGCTTGAAGTCGGGAGTGGCATAGATAAGGTTGAGCTCTGCGGCGATCTGGGCGTGTACATTCGGGTGAAGGGGGTCCCACTGTCGACAGAGGGTGTCGGGTGGGGTGTGTCTGAAAGGAAGCCATCGGAGGAGGAGGGCGGGCAGGTTTGCGATCCAGGGATAGTAGCGCATGCTCGGACTCGGGCTCGAGCTCGAGCGAACTGGCTCGCTTCACGTGACGTTTATGAGTACCGCACCGGTCACGTTATACGGACAGTTGCCCTCTCTCTTTGAAGAGATGAATCGACCCAATCATGGACGTCGACCAGTGCGACCAGTGCCCGCCGTCCTGCACAGAGCCTTCCTGTCTGTTCACCCCAGAATGCACGGACCAGTGTCTTGTTCTCACCTGTGACGACCCGGACCATCACACACAGTCTTGCCTCGTCGCTGACCCCGCCGCCCCCTGCGATGACACTTGCATCAGCACCGCAGCCTGCAACGACTGCACCGGCCTGGACGAAATCGTAAGCCTATATCTATCCCCGTCCCCGCCCATCTTGCTTTACCTTCCCCATAGTTTCAGTGCTGCACCGACTACCACTCATACTGCGCACACCTGAGATCGTATGACTCCCCACCGTTCATCCGCTGGGAACACTCCTTTTCCGATTTGTCGTGTGAAGACTCGCAACCCACCTACCTCCCTCAGTCAATACAAACCCTCATATCCGACCCCTCCGTTTCTTCCAGCGCTTCCTCCTCCCCCTCTCTCCCCCCGTTTTCACCACAGCTCCATCTTCCTTCCCCCCTCGCACTGCGCTCCACACCAACCCAGTCTTTCCTTTGCATGTGGGCAAACTGCGGTTCCATTTTCAACAGTTTATCTGACCTCGTTGGCCATGTCAATCTCCAACATCTTTGCACGGTAGTCACTTCAAATCACTCCACCACTCCACCTACCCAGCCGCGAGATGATCCGCATTTATTCTCCCATCCTCCTCTTTCCTGCCACTGGGGTGATTGTGCAATGTTTCCGTCTGCCTCTTCTATTCCAGGCACCTCGTCGGCAACCTCAGATGACCACGTTCTCAATATCCTCACGACGCACCTCATGCAAGACCACCTTGGTCTCAACTATCCTCTCCCTCCTTCCACCACCATCCACCCTCCGCCACCCGAACTCCACGAGTCATCTGATACCGTCCATCAGTCATCCATCTCCCCCGATACATCATCTCACGATTGCTCAGGTACTCATCTCTGCAAGTGGAATGCGTGCTCCCAATCGTTCCCTTCTTGTGATGACCTCACAGCCCACATCGCTTCCCTCCATATCGGAGGCGGAAAAGCTCACTACGAGTGTTTCTGGGAGGGTTGTAATAGGCATGGGACCAACGGCTTTTCCAGCAAGCAAAAGATATCCAGGCATCTCCAAGTTCGTCCTTTACCCTATCCCATCGCATGCCGTTCATCACACACTCTAGTCACACACTGGCCACCGCCCTTTTCAGTGCCAGGTATGTAACCAGAATTTCTCCGAGGCCGCAACCCTCCAGCAGCACATGCGCCGTCACACACAAGAGAGTGAGTCATCTCCCAGTACGTTTCGACCTTCATGTCGATCGTCTGCAGAGCCATATGTCTGTGATTTCCCCGGATGCGGAAAAGCCTTTGCCATTACAGGTGCATTGACGATTCACAAACGCGTTCATAATGGGTTACGGCCATTCAAGTGCAAATTCTGTGACAGGTGAGCATCTTGCTAACCACCATGTCCTCATCCTTTTCTGATAACCTATCCAGAGCCTTCTCAGAGTCTTCTAATTTATCCAAACATGTGAGTCGACAGACCTGCCAAGTTATTTTATTCCATCCCACTCACTCGGTTTGCAGCTTCGAACGCATACTGGTGCTCGTCCATATGAATGTACCGAAACCGGGTGTAAAAAAGCATTTGCTAGACCAGACCAGCTGGCTAGACACATGAACGTCCACCGAAAGAAAGGTTCCATACAATAACTCGCAAATGACCTTGCTTAGCTCTATCATAGTGTGTACGATCTAATGTTTATATCACATTTATGGATACATGCACGCAATAGCACGGGTGGACTCGATTGTAAGCAGGAGGGTAAACAACAAGCCTTCATAAATGACTAATAGAAATAGTTTTACCACTGTCCTTCCAATACCATTTTGTTGATGCCATGAGTGACGTCGACTTGGCCGTCACCTTCAAAAACCTCTGGGTGTAGGTCAGGAGCCTTGCTCTGCGGTGTGGCAGCGGGGAGTTGTGGTAGTATTACGGGTGCAGGAGCGAGCCCAAGGGTTCTCTTCATGGGTACCACACGGCCTGTAAATGTCCAAAGGAAAGGATAAGCACCGCAGAAACCTCACACTGAACGAGGAAAAAAACATGCCCAATTTCTTGAGGTGGTCGTACCCCTTCAACCTCGCCTTGTTGAACTCGGGGTTGACAGAGGAGCCTTCCTCGAGTGTCACATAGTCGATACGCTTCGCGGCGAGGAATGTGTCGGTGAGCGTCCACACTGCATCAAGGACGATCTCATCAACCCAACGACAGTGGCGGAGGAGCTCGCAACGTTCCACGTGAGGGAATCTCGGTTGAACACCATGTTGTCGACAAGTGTCGTCAGGAAAGACCCCTACCATGAGGTACACAGAGGGGAAGGCGAGCTTAGCTTGACGTAGCTGCAACATGTGTCTGTCAGATCAATGGGGGGACAATGTCAGCACCGAGAGGCATTGTATCGTAGTCGTGGCCGGATGGGCATACGTACCCCGCCGTCAATACGTCAAAGGTGCCGTCGAGATAGACGCGGACGGTTCGGTGGTCGAGTGGGTAGCTCCCCCCATTCCGTCCGTTGGCAGAGTCCATCACACTGCGGACCCAGGTTTGAATGTCAGTGGAGGAGAGCGATGCGGTGCTGAAGACTTCGCGGGCAGCCTCCGTAGGGGGTATTTCGCGTACGCATTGTGCTGCAATATGGCTAAAATCTGCGATGCTAGACTCGAGAGACCGTTGGCCGGGATTTGAGATGACATCGTAGTCTTCATCGCTGAGGACGGAGGAGGAGTCCATTTGTGCGGGTGACGGCTAAATTGAAGGGTTGTACGCCATTAATGCAGCGACGTTGGTCGTCGTTTCAAGCGAGCCTGAGGGTGAGAGTCGAGAATATGATACATCTGTGCACATTTCACTAGACTAACGCTGGTATCACGCCTGGTAGGAAGGCGGGACCTCCCTTGTTGGCCTCGTACCACGGCACGTCATGCGCAATCAATACCTGCACCTTTGGAACTTGAAGCAGCGCTCTGACCCGCCTCAAGTTCTCCTCCGCAGCGTCCTTGTCCACATGCATCAAGCACCGTACGTGCCCCGTCTCCGTCTCTTCCTCACATGCAAATGCCTTTTCTCCCGTCACGATCCGCCAGTCGTGCGCAGAATCGCCACCGAGGAGGATCCAAGACCCATTTGCGGACGTTCGTGCGAGGGCGTTAATGTGGCCAGCGACATGCCCTGCGTTCATCTCAGCCTCGCCATACACATTTTTTTTCCTCGCCCACCCACCTGGTGCATCTACAACGTATAAACTTCCGTCCCCAAAGAAGTCCAGCGCATGTGGATACGGGCCAATGGACGTGTTCAGGTCTGATTTGGATATGAATCGTGCACGTTCGACGGGGATGGCGCTTGATGAAAAGAACGCATCTGGATTCTTGGGGTACCCGTCGGCCAGTAGGTCCCGGCACCCTTCACCCACGACGAAGGTCGCCTTTGTGAACGGTGTGTGATCGCCAGTGCTATATTATCATTATCATACGCGCACGCCCGACGGATCAAATTTAACGAAGTGAGCTCGCGGACTGAATGTCTGCTTACTGATCCCAGTGTAGGTGGCTGAGGATGACGACGTCTACCTCGTCGGGTGAAACACCGCCTTTCTCGAGCGACTCTGCAACGTTCTGCTCCACCGTGGCCGAGAAACCAAGGGTTTTGATACGCTTCTGCGTGGCCGGCGGATACGTCTCAAAATCACGATGTGTCCCGAGGTCAAACACGACCCGATGGCCCGTCCTGGAATGGCGCAGCGAGAAAGCGAGGGAGGGGCACGACACCATCCCCGGTTCGACGTCTGCAATGACCCTATCGATAGGAATGCTTATGTTTCCTGCTTCGAGCGCGGAGACGTCTACGTATGCTTGGTCCGAGGCCGGTGAGGGAAGTGTTACTTTCGTAATCTCAGCAGACATGGTGGTGCTAGAGAGCGATTGCCTTCTGTGTGCTAAGTACGGTTATAAATAATGAGTACCATCGACGACAACCGCCGTGTGCTTGACGTACATAGATGCGATACGACGTGGGCGGTGGGATATTGTCTCTGCAAGGGGATATCTAACAGCGTTTTGAATACGTCGGACGGAAATCGAGTGTGGTCGACCGGGCGCAGTAAAGTCTCGGGGGGACACGGACGCTCGGGTTAAATGGTCTTCGTCGTTCTGGCGGTATGGCACCGCCTGAAAGATACGAATGTCTGATTGGGATCCGAATGTCTACGAGCTATCCGTCAGCCCCATTCGTCCAATACTTCCCCAGCTACTGAGGACACCACATTACCACTCCAGGTCCATCCTGCAAGTTTGGTCTGTACAATCTGAGTGGTAATACCGTGGAACTGCGCAAAAAAATGTAGCAATGTGTAATGCAAGCTAAAATACAGATCGAAATCGCTATCGTCCTATTATAAATTAGTCTACATCGCCGTTCTCTTCTTCTCCACCTACCTTCCCACCTATGTCTTGTGTTTCCTGTCCACCCCAGCGAGTGCTTGAAACAACGGTTGATGGGTATGCAATTCTTGAAGTCGATCCAGTCCGAGAGCGTCGCGACGCTCGGACTTCTGCGCCAGTGCCTCGTCCAGGTGCGTTGCGGGTACTGCTCCAGACAACACGACCGCGACCATCCGTCATAAAAGGTGGGTCTACATCGTGTTCACATTGAGGACGGTCAAGGGGAATGTCCGCGTGAAGGTTTCCGATGGACTGGAGGGCAGCTGGTTGTTGCTCTGGTGACGATCGAAAGATAGGTGTGCTTTCCAAAAGGGCGTTATTGGGGCCAGTAACAGATGTGTGCTGAGCGGATTCTTCTTCTTCTTCATCGTCCTCGTCCTCGTCATCCGAAATATCGATAATAAACGTCTGCCGACTGTGAGCACTCATCACTGTGCTGAATCGCGACGGGAGACGCGCGGGGGGATGGTGAGGTGGCGGAAGGCCGGACGATATGACGGTCGGTTGAGAAGCGACGCGGGTTTCTAGAGATGGCGGAGTAGACTGTAGGTCATCTCCCTCCGCAGTAGTAGAGAGGGAGGTTGCCATTTCGTCCTGCGAAACCAAATCGTCCTCCTGCATTTGAGGTACGTCGTGATGCATGGCATGGCAACAAGTGGGAAAGGTTAGATTTACATCTACAAGACGCTCCGTAACAAAATGGGGGAGGGAGAAATGGTTTACATACCAGTGGATCAAGAGGGTATATGGAATTATCCACGATCTCCTCATCTTCACTCAATTCATGGCTTCCAGGTTCATTGCTCGATGCAAGCCTCTCCATGAGTGCCGGAAGGCTAGCTCGTATGACATCGAGAGTAGCGTGAAGATTAGTAATTGGATTCTCAAAAATGTGTTGCAAGAACTCGATAGGGTCATCATATTCAAAACGCGAAGGAGGGAGGTTTGCACCACCGAGGCGACGTCTCCGGTAGACCTACGAAGGCGGTATCAGTTATCTATGTAAATAACCATAATGAGGAAGCCAACATTCATGGAATGCTTTGCACCGTGGCAGAACACATGTGGAGTGCCATCAGGATTGGTGTGTTGGTAAAAACAATCTACCCCAAAAGGACAACACGGCTTCCCGGTGCGGGAAGTTTCTTCAAAGTACCTAGAAGCTCGAGATTGGATGACAGCAAAGAGAAGAGAGTTACTGACGTGCCTGCAGGATACCCTCGCCATGCTTGCTTTGTATGCATCAATCGTTTCTTTTTTGCGGGCGCTACCATTTCGAAGGAAATGCGCAGAGGGTGTGACGAAACGAGAAGGTGTGCGACAGAGGGGACAACACTTGATCGTCCCCGAAGAGACCACATCAGGTGATTTACCTGAAGGAGTACGCCATTGACGGATGCACTGGCTAGGCAGTGAGTACCATAAAAGGGCGACGTGTCATCGGATTGACCTCGAGACAGAAAACATGACTGCAGTCCGCTTACACGATTCAGTACTATTCGACCAGTCGCTACGATTGAAGGTGACTCACTGAGTAAGCCATATGTAGTCGGTTTCTCCAGGCAGATGCAGCAGGTTTCCGTGTTGAATTGGATCCTTTCGTCGTCCGGAGCTACCTGTGGAAGGATATGCCGGAACCAACACTGATCTCCGCGGGTACAGTGGCCTGGAATCGCATTAGAAACGGTGGCTACCAGAGGCAACAAACATACCCCTGGCGTAGTACGTGCACACTTTTGCTTTGTCGTACGGGGTCAGTTTCTCATTAGCACCATGGAGAAACTTGCAGTCGTTTCCGGCAAAGCAGCCTCTGGTGGTGGTGTAGTAACGACATATGCCCCGCGACTTCGATGTCAAAGGACGATCCATGCAAGCATGGACAATGCGGACGACTGTCGCGGATAAAGAGCAAGATCGGTCACGGTGCGCGGCGGCACCATTGGTGAGCTCATCATTCTTTCCCACGGCACTCCATGTCGCTCTCATCGACGTCCACGATCAAAGGCCAGCTCAACGTCGCCCTGGGTCCAAAGGCAACGAGTTACTTCACTGCCCTGAGCCAGTTCGTATCTGGCCGAATATCAAGGCAGGAATTTGAGGATTCTATTCGCCTTACCCTCGACGCGCCAAACCTAGGTCAGTCTTCTTTGTGCCCACACGGCACACGATGTGTAGCTGACGCTTGCCGCAGTCCAGCTGCACAATTCCCTGATCATCTCTTTGTTTGATTTCACAGTTCATCGAAGGCCCCCCACGCCGCCTCCAGATGCTCCAAAGTTACCCCCTCGCAAGCGGCGTAGAATCCTCCCCTATCAAGGTCCCGATGATGTGGATGGGTCACTACGATCAAACAGACTCAAGCGATGGACTGTCTCCTTGGGAAGACGGGAACGAGACAGGGTGCGCACCCTTCCCTCGCAGTTGAGTGCCCTAGAACGTCCGCGACCACGCAAAGACACGGATGAGATTGCACGGGATAGAGGCGTGGTTCTTCTCCAAGAACGCGGCGGTGGGTCCAGTGACATTTGTCTTTTCCCTCTCCCAATTAGCTCCCTGCGTGGTAGATCCCCCAGGCAGTCGTCTGCCGCTTCATCTTGCTTTTATATCCAGGGCTCCGACCTTGCAACATATATCTGACAGGATCAATCTTGTATCTGCTCAGCACAATCTAGGCGCACCGTCTCGCACAGTGGCATCGCTGATGATGCTTGCGTTTGAGGTAGATGTTCCCCATATCTAATCTCATGTCACTAAGATCGCGATAGGCAAAGCTAAAACAGCTCATCACCCATGCCCTTTCTCTCACTTCTACCTCCCATGCGATAGCGTCCATCAACCCTTCTGCTCGCTCAAATAATCGAGTTCTCACCGCGTCTTCCTTTGATGCACTCTTCACGCTCTCCCCCGCCATGCTTCCAAACCAATCTGCAGCGGCCATGAAGCTAGCAGTAGGTGAAAACGAGGTGATGGATGACGAGGACGTTGTGCTTCTCAAAGATCGAGAGGTCCGAGATCAACGGTGGCAAATTCTTGCCCTCCTAGGCGAACGAAGTACTGTGAAAGAGGCTCTCAGACAATTGCGGTAAAATGTCGATGGGACCGGACGATGCTAGCAGGTCACCAAAAAATGAGGATCATGAGCCCAAGAACCAGTGTATAATCACGAAGATGCGCTGACTCTCGGAGGCATGGCACCGTGCTGGTTCGTAGGGTTGCGTGCAAGCCAGGGAGAGAGTCCACTCGACATTTACTTCTCGTACTCGTCTGGCATCACTACGATTAAATTAAGTTGGATCAAGTTTAATTAGGTTTGAATGAACCACTTTCAATGGCTCACACGCACGCCAGATACCCCGCAAGATATCATGCCAGGAGTGCTGAATGGCTACCGTCTTGGACGTCTCTCTCTCACACTCTTCACGCTTTGACTGACACGGGAGACGTCCAGATTTCGGGGTTGCACACCGTTTTGATAAGCCCGTGCGTGCACTGTGTTTTCAGCACTCACGCCCACCGCTGCTCTAAATGTGAGGCGCCCCCCTCCCCCAATCTTACGAGGTGTGTCTCTGCCCGCCATCCCACCGCGCGTCGAGTTTACCGTTCCCCCAGCCATGGCTGCAATCCAGACAGTCTCCCGGGTTGCGTTTCTTGCATCCGATGTCGTTCTCCACACTCAGCCCGCTCCACCCGTGTCATCCCCGTTCGCCGAATCCTACAAGATCCTCTCACATACCTCCTCTTGTCGACCAAGCGTTCAATCCGTCCCCGCAGCCGGCGATCCGGCCGTGTCCGTACTCCGACTTGCCTCCGGCGCATCGCTAGCCTCCTTCACTTCCTCGGTCACCTCTCAATTAACTCTCCGTCTTGTGCTCCATGCTACAGAACTCTCCTCCCTCCCGCTCGTAATCCACCTCCC
>JBBPKQ010000139.1:0-18656 GCA_038089315.1 Crocinoboletus aff. laetissimus | reverse complement strand
CGACCAGGTCCGCTTATTGATCTAGCAGATGATATATTACGATACCCATGAGACGTCCCTTCATGCCCTCACACCTGAGGGCGCACAGATAGTCTTAGAGGGATCACACGAAGCTAGAGTGTGGGCAGCTCTACCAGCCAAGGGTGAGGGTGACCCAGTGGGAGCCCAGGATTTAAAGAAAAAAGTGGGTGATGAGGCAGCCAAGGTTGGTCAAGGTCGTGCTTTCAAGAATAACTGGATAGCGAAGGAGGGAAGTGGTTTCGTGAAGGCCGTGAGTCGCGTAGTATTAAAAGACACTAATTCAGTTGATCCACTCATTTGAAATCGCCAGGCCACGCAAATAATAGATTCAACTCGGCTTGAGCTATGCGAAGTGGAATCTACTGGGACTCTCCTGGCTGGCGAGAAGGCTTTGGCTGAGCTACGAAGGCGTAGACTTATCGTCCAAAGGTGATCTCGCTTCTCTGCGTGGTCACACCCACTACAATGTCCTCGTGCACTCAGGAAAGGGCAATGGTTCACTGTGCACAAAGGTCCGAGCTTCAGCACATCTATCGCGAAACCCGAAACTGATCTTACTGTTGAAATGCTGACTTCGTACGCTTTCTTTCTTTCTTTCTCGTAGAACAGAAACTGACTGACCACAGTGGTGCATGGAAAACGGCGTCCTTCAAGAAATACAACTTCGAAGCTGATGGCATCCCGACTTCGGGTGGTGCACTTCATCCACTCCTTAAAGTTCGTGAAGAGATCCGTAGTATATTCTTAGAGATGGGGTGCAATATGTTATGTTCAACTTCCCGCTAGATTATCTGACAACTGCTCCAGCTTCGAAGAAATGCCAACCAACTCTTTCGTCGAGTCAGGTTTCTGGTGCTTTGATGCCCTCTTCGTACCCCAGCTTCATCCTGCAAGAGAACTGCAAGACACATTCTACCTCTCTGGCAAGCATCTCATCGCTTTCCTAGTAGCACGAGTCTCATTATGATAGACCCGTCGACCTCATTAACCCCCCCTGAGGCCTACTACAAACGTGTTGCTGAGGTGCACGAACAAGGCGGGTACGGGTCGATTGGTTATCGGACACCCTGGTCCCACGAGGAATCTCGCAAGCTCCTCCTCCGGACACACACCACTGCCTCATCGGCATCCATGCTCTACAAACTAGCTACTAGATGCAGAGGTGAAGAAATAGATGATGGTGGAGGGCCGAAGTCGAGCGTCTGGCTGGACGTGGGAGAAGACGGCTTCCGGCCAGCAAAGCTGTTCAGCATCGATAGGGTGTTCCGAAACGAAACAATGGATGCCACACACTTGGCTGAATTCCATCAAGTAGAGGGTGTCGTTGCTGATAGAAATCTCACGCTCGCTGACCTCATCGGTATGTTGCAACGGAGTGTTCACTTTATGATTGTCTTGGTATCATTAACAAAATCTTAGGGTTTATGCGAGTCTTCTTCAAAAAAATGGGTATGACTGATGTTCGTTTCAAACCCGCATACAACCCATACACAGAGGTTCGTATCAATGAACCCCCTGCTTTGACAATTGTGTTGATGTGGTGCAGCCATCACTCGAGATTTTTGCTTTTCACCCTATGCTTCAAAAGTGGGTTGAAATCGGGAATAGTGGTATGTTCCGCCCTGAGATGCTTGAGCCCATGGGCTTCCCAAAGGACATCCGCGTGCATGGCTGGGGTATCGGTCTCGAAAGACCAACGATGATTCGGTACGTGCCAGTAGGGTTCCTATTCAGTCGATGCCCTTTCGAACCAACCTACTCGAAGGTATGGAATCAACAACATCAGAACTCTTGTTGGGCACAAGACACCTATCGAAAGCGTCGAGAATGCACCAGCTGTCATGTTCTAGAAACTACGATACCAGTGTAGGGATAGCTAATAGATGTAAGGCTTTGTTGTACCGTCTCCCGTCACTCCGGGATAAGAGCAAGCTCGAAGATATATATGATTATAGTCTCTAACCAAACAAGCCGACCAGCGGTCCCTGATGGGCACTTGGCCCAGTTGTCCGCATCTACCAATCAGCACTGGAACCCGACCCTTCGACACTAGATCAGAAAGAGAACACTGCAGCATTCTTGCGGGAGCCGAACATATACACGATGGCTTGACTCATGAATAGACCAACGGTGATGCCGATTGTGACTGCAATCATAGCACCTCCAACGTCGACCGCCGATCCATTCGCCGTGATACCTCCCGCCTGGGAGAGGCCGGACTGAAGACGGAGGATGTAGAGTTTAGAACGATTTCGAAAAGCAGGATACTCACTGGAACTAAGAACAGGACACCCGTAACCATAGAGGTAAATGCCGTGCCACCCATCTTCCTCGAATAGATATTCCCGAGTAGACCCACCGTAAACGCTCCAATGGCAGAAACGATATCTGATCGATTGAAAATGTAGTGGTTCGCGATCTTGTTGGTCGCATACGAAGCACAAGAGATGATGACCATGACGAGAAGTTCTTTCGACTTCCATGGCTGTAAGTTCGCGAGAGATGACAGGATAGAGAAGATGGGAACGATTACGAATTGAGTCCACCAGGGAAAGGGTTGAATATACCAGGTAAACGATGATGGGCGGTAGCATCCGTCGACAATGTCCGCCTGGTAATCGTTGGTGGCGTTAGTGAAGGAGAATGTGCCAACTGCCGGTGGTGTGCCATCCGTCGAGTTGTCAGATGTAAATGTGCCAATAAGAGTGACGGTGGTAGAAAATTTGGCTGCTAGTGTCGCAAGATGATGTCGGGCCGTGGGGTCGAAGAGAAGGTATAGGTCCGAGCCAATTTGTAGACCAAACCCCAGAAAGAGGGTATAGATAAGTGCATATACCATCTTCACACTACCGCATACGATGTTCTTAGATGCCAATTCGAGAGAGCTAGTCACTATTTGCGAATTTAGTTGGACATGGTATCTAGTAACGAATTCACTTACGGATGAGGAAGCCTGGAAGGATACCGATGATACCAGCGGATGAAATAGCCTCATAACAAAATATCTGGTTACGAATGCTGCTCAACCCGCGAGCCGCGAAGGACATAAACATGGCGGTGGTGATTCTAGTACAATTTTTTAGCACGGGTCCAAGGAGGGAAGAGGGAACAACACACTCAAACACGTTGTTATACATAGTCGACTTCGTTGCAACGTTGAGCTGAAGGAAGCATAGGATGGAAGCACCACCGCCTGCGACCCACATGTCCAAGAAAGAGCCACCAAATGCCAATGGACAGATGAGCACTGACAAAAAAAAACTTAAAATACATCGGAACCAGACCGAGTACAATGGCTGTGCAAAGAGTAACTCTTCCAGTTGCTGCGTCGCTTTTCTAGCACTGATTTCGTCATGCAGGACGGCCCGGTAAATGAGGTGGACCTTGTGGAGATTTCCGAGAGCAAGACCTCCAGAGCCCTTGACAAAGTGTGTTTCGGATGTCATGGTATCGTTATCCGCGAAGCAACAAATGATGACGCTGGGCAAGTGAATGAACTCGGCATTAATCTCAAGAATACGAGCTGCAGCTACAAGCTGCGATTCTATACGATGCGATGGCGCACCGAATGTCATCAGGGCACGAGCGAGCTTGAGCAGAAATTGGTGACGCTTCAATATAGCTGCAATGCTGTCATCCATTGCTCGAGTGGCATTCACTAATAGACTCACAAGTGACATTAAACTCGATGCGAATCCTCTGCTGCTCCTTCCTGCGTTGACGGTAATCCATTTGTCTGAGAGCATTTCGCCTTTCATCTTCGTAGTCGTCCAGGCAACGCTTCGTGATGTTTGTCACGCGAGGATCGTCAGGGTCGAGAATTCCAGAGGAAGTATCGGAATCCGAAGCTTTTGAGTTATACCGCCTAAAAGGTGGACACTCGCTCGACTTCCCAACTGCCTCATAAACTTGGGAACGAGAATAGGGCAGTCCATTCATCCCTGGGGAAACCCCGTAAAAGTCCATCAAATTGGCAATGATCCCTTTGCGCCTGCCATCTCTGTCATTCATCCCGCAGTAGTTCGGCTCGTTGTCGATGTCGGCATCCTCCAAACCAGCCTCATCATCCCGCGTGGTTGGAACCTGCGCCTCCGTGTCAAACATAGACTCATCTCTATATTTTGTCCCTGCTGCGAAGTTGACTTTGCTCGGTAGTCTGTGACGGGAGGCTGACTTGCGATCGTATGCAGGTTGCGGAGAAGGAATGTCATAGGGGTGCTCATGCGAGGCGAGGGCGTACCTCTCATTGAGATGGTCATCTTCAGTCTTTGTTTTAAACTTCTTGGCGAACGCTCCAATGTCTTCATCGGAGCCACCACCGTTCAGCGTCGAACTGGAACTGTAAGACGGCCGCGGAACGCGCTGGACTGAGAGTGCCTCGGGGTGCCTGACACCCTCCTTTGTGCCATCAACGACAGCGGGTCGGGACTCGAGAGGAGGTTTGTTGGGAGAAGGGAAGTTTCCGAGCGCGGGGGGAGGCGGAGACGGTATCGGGACCTGGAAGGAGCTGGGACACACCATTTCTGAATACATGTGCTCCCTGCCGGCAGGGCCACCCCGTTCAACACCGTACAGTGTTGAGGAGCGGTTATTGGAGGGTGGTGAAGGAATCCGGCCAGGACCAGCCCGGCTGGTGTCTTGATAGTTGGGAGGATATTTAGACATCCTCAATTATTGAATGAGCGTAAGAGACCGCCTGGATGGTAAATTCGCAGTGGCAAGTCCGGCTGTGGCTCGAAGCAACTCAGACTGTGCAGATAAGCATACCACCATTTCGAACTCGACCGAAACACCAGCTAGAGCTGATCAGAACGATGCACAGAGCAGTGATCGCTCCTGGACTGACATCAACGCGTCGGTGCACATGCACACTAGAGCACACGTGTCTCATGGAGAAAGGCGAGACCGCCGTCATCCTCTGGAACAAGACTAGCGCTGTTAGATGTTGCATACGAACCTGGATGCTTACGAGTTAACATTGGCCATGCCAGCGTTCATCTATCACCTCTGCAAAGTGGTAAAGGTACCAGATAGGAAGCAAGACATACCATCGGCCCAGAAGTCGTTAGAGAGCGTCCGCTTCAGGGCGCTTGTAGTGTGGAGTCACGGACGGTATCCACTTGCTCATTGCACATTGCACATGCACATCATTACCCGACCTTGCTCGGATGGCTTCATTACACCAACCCGCTCTCCCACTTGCTCTCCCACTCCTCAACTGTGATGCCCAACACGGCCTCGGGGGCGCCGGCGAACGTATGGAACCCTAGCCTTCCATAAAACGAGGCTGCTGCCTTGTTCCGGGGATCCATTCCAAGCCAAACAGCCTTCAGCCCTTTCTCCTTCAAATGTGTGATAGCTACCTCGATCAATCCCCTCCCCCATCCCTTCCTTTGATGTGACTCCAAGATATTAATGTGCAAATGTGCTGGAGAGAACGCGATCTGGGCCTCTGATGCAGGAGGAAAATCCATGATGGACTTGATATATTTCTGGTCAGTCTCTGTTGGCAGGGGTGTGATGAGGAATTCCTCGGCATATTTTGCTTTGAGAAGCGGCCACCAAGTTTGTGCGGTGGCTGCTTCAAACGCGCGAGTGTCCAGTGCTCCCAGGGTATACCCAACGATGGACTCGTCTGAAAAGGGGGAGGCCTTGGGCGGCTTCTCGACGAGGACGAAGCCCCATACACAACCAAGTACATTGACATAAGGGAGGGCGTAGACTTCACCTGGGAGAGATAGGTAATTATGAACATCTCTCCCAGACTTCCCAGCCTCGGACGTCTCCAAACAAATCTTGGAGAGCGCTGCTCTGTCCTCCTTGGTCGCAGGACGGATAAAGGTTGGCATTGCTTGAGACACGAAGAGTGATAACGGCGCTGAGAACCGAATCCGAGCGGTGTGTGAAGGGACAATGAGACGTGCCTGTCACTACTAGACTATTTGGAGTGGGTTGGGCCGAAAAATGATACTATCATGGTATTGAGTCTAGCAGCTGAGCATGTTAAATCAATGTTTAGTCGACGATGGCGGGAACTGCTGTCCCGGCACGGCAACACTCCCCAATGCGTCGATGCTCGACCTTACATTCCCCCTGCCTGTACTCATCTTCCACCTTGGCCTCCACTGTTTCCAGTAGGTTCATCCGCTGGCCCCGAAATTACTGCGGGAACATGATCACCTGTTGACAACTGGTTCTGGGACCGGACTTACAAAGGACACCAAGAATTATAACCATGTATATCCAGTACTTTTGCAGGAAGCTCTTCTCAGGGCCCGGTGCTATCGGCTCACCCTCTGCTGTCAGTGGGGGCGGTGTGCGCAACTCAGGTCTGGCGGAACATCAGAAACGACTCATGTACATAGGAATGGGATGTACTGAGGTGGTTGACGTGGTGACATGAGTGTAATGGTTGTATTGTGCGCGGGATATGACTTGAGCGTGTCAGGAGGAGGACACGAGCCATCATGGGGAACTGGTAAAACAAAGTGATCGACGGCAAACGGAAGGCCGGAAGAAGAGAAATGGACGGTGAGATGCGAAGAGGTCGATCCGAATATGTGACACTAAACAAGTTTTTCATCAGCTCGTGGGAGGCTGAGGAATGTAGCTTACTGCTTTCACAACAGAGGTTGGCCATACGTCGTCTGTAGCACCGGGTCGATCGAGTGCAATCTGGTACATTGCCCCTCCAACTGTGGGGTCTACTGACTCCTTAAACTGAACAAGGTCGTCGAGGAGAGTTTCAGAGAGGACTAGGGTCGCAGGAGATCCAAGGGGGGAAATGGAGCGTAAGGATGGAAGTGCGACGGCCCCGAGTTCAGACCAAGGTGTTATGGGAAGATTTGGATGAAAGACACGATGCTGGACACGAATTAGTTCAAGCTCTGTCTGAGCGTTCGCGATGGAAATGAGAAGTAATGTGATGAAGAAAGAGCGGTACATCCTACTCGCAATCTCTCAGTAAATGGTCGTTGAGAAGAGACCAAGCAGGGGGCATCTGGGGGACACGTGCCATTTTCCCAGTGGCAGCCTGCCAGATCATCTACAGATACAGATAGCCGCAGTGCCCTCTCTCAACAATGCCCACCGTTTCCGTGGACAAGGCGGACCTTTTTGAGAGGCTCGGGAGGGAATATAGTGGGTGGTACTGCTCACCGTACTTTGATGAACTACTGATCATTTGTGCTTCTAGCTACGGAGGAGTTCGATAGGTTATGCTTCGAGTATGGCCTCGAATTAGATGACGATGTACGTGCTTTCTGTATCCTTACAATCAGCAGTCTTTTCAGACTCATGAAACGCGATGGCAGACGACTGAAGATGTAAAAGAGGCGATTAAGAATGGTCTTCCTGCAGAAAGGCCGGTGCGTGAACCACTTGGCCGGCCACTCATCGTTTAGCTCTCACCGCACACCTCTAGCAACTTAAAATCGAGGTCCCTGCCAATAGGTCCGTTGTATCATTCTTCATGCTGAGTTCAAATTGATTCGCTATCCTGGAGATATGATCTCCTTTGCATAGAAGGCTTATCCCGCGTGCTCAAAGTCTTTCTGGGTAAAGCAGAAGCCCCACAATACAGACTCGTCTACCCCCCCGGTGGAGAGAATAACCTTCTCACAGTCTATGTCCACCCAGACGTATGTCTCCTAGCTGACTCCGCGTGACTGCATGCGCATTAATTATAATTCCAACTCGATCGAACCATTCATCAGACCCAACGTGTCCGTCCGTTGTTCGCTTGCGCTGTCCTCCGCAATCTGAAGTTCACTCCCCGCTCATACGCATCTTTCATCGACCTTCAAGACAAACTCCATCAAAATATTGGACGACGGCGCTGGCTTGTCTCTGTCGGTACACATGACCTCGACACGATCGAACCCCCGTTCAGATACGAGGCTAGAAATCCAGAAGCAATCAAGTTCGTTCCACTCATGAAGAAAGAGGCATACACTGCGAAAGAACTGGTGACGGTTTACGAGGTACTTCCATAGCGCGGGGAATCGTGATTATGTTTTGTTGATTGTTTGTACTTTATAGAGCGACAAGCATCTTGCAAAGTACCTCCCTATCATCCGTGATGCGCCCGTCTACCCAATCATATATGACCAACAAAATCGCGTCCTCTCCTTCCCTCCCATCATTAACTCTGAACACAGTAAAATCACTCACAATACACGAAACGTCTTCATAGACGTTACTGCCACGGACGACACAAAACTTCAAATTGTCGTCAATATAGTCGCGACCATGTTCTCAGAGTACTGTGAAGAGCCTTTCACGTACGTTCTCGGTGCCTTCTTATATATTCAAAAGCACAGGCATACGTCCAGGATGCATTTCTGTAGTATATCATCGAATGCTCACGTTTCCATTACAGGATCGAACCGTGTAAGATCATATTTCCGGATGGATCGACACGTATTTCGCCCGACATCACACCAAGGACCGTCATAGCGCGTGCACATTATATCAACTCCTGTACATCCCTTTCGCTTTCCACCACCTCTATCGCACAGCTCCTGACTCGCATGTCTCTCGTCCCAAGTGTATCTCCTGACTCCGACGAGATAACTATCACGGTTCCTTGCACTCGCCCGGATATTTTCCACGTGGTTGACATTGTAGAGGATGTGGCGATTGCTTATGGCTTCAACAACCTTCCCGACATCTTCCCGCAGACGAGTACGGTTGCACAGCCTTTGGAAATATCAAGACTTGTGGATGTCATCCGAAGAGAGTGGGCAATGGCTGGATGGGTGGAAGGGCTACCACTCATTCTGGTACACGCTTTCACCTCCCTTTATGAGGGTGTGCAGGACTGACTTGGTAACACGAACAGTGCTCACATGAAGAAAACTTTGGCTTCATGAACCGTCCCGATCCAGGCAATTTCGCTGTTAAAATTTCCAACCCCAAGACTCTCGAATTCCAAGTTGTCCGAACATCGCTTCTCCCAGGTCTTCTGAAAACCATCCGAGAAAACCGATCTCACCCCTTGCCCATCCGGCTTTTCGAACTCTCTGATGTCGTGTTCAAGGACACCACCAAGGAACGCCAAGCGAGAAACGACAAACATGCTGGCGCTATTTGGTGTAGCAAGACTGCCGGGTTCGAGGTCGTCCATGGATTACTGGACAGGGCCATGAGGATGTTGGAAGTGCCCAGGATCGGAAAGGGGGACAAAGACAAACCGAGCGGTTACTACATCACCGAAGGGGATGGTATGTCACACGTTTTGTTATTATATACCGCGCTGACGCGTTTCCCTGCGTAGATCCGGCTTATTTCCCTGGTCGTGCTGCGACGATCTACTATCGCTCTCCTCCCATCACCCAGGTGACCCTCAACAATGCCAAGGAGGTACCTGTGTCCAGGGATGCAGTGATAGGTACTCTGGGTGTTCTGCATCCCTCTGTGTTGGCCAATTTCGATATCAACTACCCCTGCTCA
Organism: Crocinoboletus aff. laetissimus; assembly: GCA_038089315.1. Classification (NCBI taxonomy): domain Eukaryota; kingdom Fungi; phylum Basidiomycota; class Agaricomycetes; order Boletales; family Boletaceae; genus Crocinoboletus; species Crocinoboletus aff. laetissimus. The sequence goes on along the minus strand of JBBPKQ010000139.1, from coordinate 9,182 downwards.
GCACTGGAGTTCAATGTAGAAGTGTTCTTAAAGAAGGTCTAGGCCGTAAACAGACGATTTTAATTGCAGAGTCGACAGCAGAGATTACAAGGCCGCATATTGATGAACAGATTCATGCGCCGGAAGTATGCAAGTAAACACAGAAGTTCTTGCTATTATCTGTCCGGCAAAAATAGTTTTAGGAGAAGACTATATAACATGAAGCAAGTCAGTGAATTCCCTGTCGAAGTAGTAATTAGGGCGGAAGACAGTACTGGTAGATAGCGATCTCGATACCCCGCTAGTCCTACCAAGATGAAAGTCAGGAGAGGTATGCGACCACTCATAACAGCCCCACGACCCTCAGGTCTCTACAAAGCATTCGCTCCCTTGCGATAGCCTCCCTCGCTCTCCCCGCGCACTCTGAGTCAGAATTCCATGAGATATAATCCCCTGACGGTTGCCAGAAGTCTCAGCAGAGGTGAGGATCGCATCTGGCCCAGTACCGACGACCCTCATCATGTCATGACGGTCAGTGTCGCGTTGGGTAACGAAATAAGCCGATGCGCTCAAAGAAGGATTGACGTCTACTTTCTTCCTCGTCTACGATCTCTGACTGTGTTCTGGCGTGACTCCACGGAGAGGACGAGGAGTTGGGCGCTTGAGAAACTAAGATGGATCGCTCCCATCGCTTGACACGCCAGAAACCAAGCGAGGAAGTTAAGAGCAAGAACCAACCAATGGTCATCAAGAAGAACGAGAGCCATTCAGTCGCGATTGGACCCGTCAGGAGCGCGTTGTTCCACTGGTTCTCGCCTCCGGCTGAAGACTGCGTGGTAATAGCAGAAGCAGTGCCATTACTGAGCGACGCAATGGCGTCGTAGTAGTCTTCAGCTTCTTTGGTGCTTCCAAATGTGAGCCTACCACCGTCTTCCCAAATGCCTGTGCCAGCGTTCGTGGCGTCATCAAGCCTAGCACGTAGTGCGAAGCCCCATTGGATCAGGGTGATTCCAAGACCGGCACGACTCCCGAATTTGGCAGCATGTGTCGTATGCATGACCCAAGTCAACACGAATCCAACAAACTGGAAAGTAGTGCTGACGAGGGTGTTCCAAAGGAACACAAATAAGGTGCCTGTAGGCAAGGAGTCGACGATAATTGAACCTTGAGTTGGTGGGCCAGAGAGGGCATTGGTATCATAAGAGGCGGAGGGGGGGAGGAGAACGAGCGGAGTATGGTATGGCGGTGCTGCATCCGCCTGTGCAGCAGCATAAGAGGGTGGCGCCGCTGAGGAGGATTCTTCGGGAACGATGTAGATGCTGTCACCTGCGATGAAAGAGGTGAGATAAGGAGGGATGGAAGGGGAGACAACAGGGACAGACCTTCCTGCACACGAGTTCCAGAAGACGTGGGTTTCGCACTTACGTTACTGAACACACCATCGTTGCCTGCGCCTCCGCCAATTATGCGGGCCCTGCCAGACGATCCAGATGGACTAAATTGTGGAACATGGCGAGTAGGCAATAAAGCGGTGGCAAGTCTCCACCAACTGGTTGGTGTGGAAGGGGCCATATTATGTGTGAATGTGGGTATAATTCCATTAGAATTTCCAAAAGAGTTTGGAAGTGCGAGGGACGTCGCTGGGGGTGGTGAACCGGGTGGGGGTTGATCCCAGTCTGCAACGGGGGTGTTGAAGTCGTATGTGAGGGCGGTGTTGGTGTTGTGGGGAGATGGAGGGTGGTGAGGATTGAGAGGACGGGAATCGTCCAAGTCGTCGTCGTCCGAGTTGTCGTCATCGTCGTCGTCGAAGGCGGCGTCGAGCTCGGGATCGGTCTCTGGGTCTGTGCGGGAGTTTGGTATGGGGGCATATCGGACGGACATGGCAGTCTGGATGCAAGTCAAGTGCTAGTCCGGGCCCAACAAAACCACGCCATGCACTGCCATTTACATTTCTAAGCCTAACTAACAAACACAAAAAGTAGCCAATACATCGTTATAACCTCACATCGGGAATTCCTCCTGCGCCTCCGTACCCTGTCCCTGAGCCGTGGCCTGGACGTGTGCATACCCCCCGACTACTCCCTGCGGCCCAATGCTCACAGGCAGCCCAACCGGTCCACCAAACCCGCCGACCGGTCCCCCAACGCTTCCGAGACTGACCCCTCCTGCAACACCCGTGCCTCCGACGCCAATGCCTCCAGGTTTGTTCGCCTCCCTGACCATTCTCGTCACCCGTTCACAGCTCTCCATGCGGGCCTGCATCATTCGCTCAAACATCTCTAGTATTTGCACAGTCGGCTCACGGCCCCCAGCACCGAGAACGAGCGGGCCTGCGTGTGTTGGCTGTGATTGGGATGGCCGGACAGTGGAATGTGCATGATGAGCGGGTGTGGATACGAATCGAGGCGTAGATGCCCCGGACGTAAGAGGCTGCTGATTGGTTGTCGTTGAAAATTGGAATGAAGGGTGGGAGAGGTATGGGGACGTCAGTGTCATCGCCGTGTTAATTGCCGTCGGTGGATAAAACGATAGAGCAGCATCTGACGAAGCCATCGTCACGGACGGATGTGGGTAGAGTGCAGCCGAAGTCGACCCATGCATCATACCCTGGTGTGCAGAGGCGGGAATTGAGGCCGGGTTGAGATTTGAGCTCTGTCGCGCACGATGTTGGGCATGTGGATGCGGATGCTTCAAAATCCCCCCGCGTGCGACTGTGGGGAGCATGCTACGTGTGGAGGAGATGCCCTCGAGTCTCAGGTTAAATGCCTTCTTGCGCTTCAACCATTTTGTCGGTGGGGAGGGGGAAGCATTTTCTGCCAGCTTTGTGGGATCCGTAGAGGACGCAGATGGGGCCTGTAACTGACCCGGAGCGTCGGGGTCGTCGTCAAGCTCAGCATCGACGGTAACACAACCGTCGGGTTGGGAATCGGGAGAACGGTGGAGGAGGCCCATCTCAAGCTGAGCGCGGGTGCGATATACCCACATACGCTCCTGATGATAAAAGGCAACAAGAGACTCTAAAAGCGATATCGTGCTTTCCACTGGGTGCATGCCAATTGTTGGTGGTGAGGAAGGTGGGGTGGGGAGGAGGGAAGAAATGGCATGTTGATGGTGGGTATACTGCGGTTGCTGACCTGGATGAGAAGATAGGGCATGCGGAGTGTGTTGGGAGTGGGGGTGAGCGGGCGAATTGCCCGAGTAGTGCGTGGAGAGCATCCCGAACGGTGTCGACGTCCAACTCAACGTCGGGACGGGGGGTCGAGCAAGCCACGGTAGCACCCCCCGTTTGGGGGTCGGCACGGTTAGATTGGTGGGTGGCATTTCGACGCTGCGAGCTCGGTGGCCCTGCAATGAAGTACGTCGCACTACTCAGCGGCGGAAAAGACTCTTGTTTCAATCTGCTACACTGTCGGCACAACCATCACCAGCTCGTAGCCGCAGCGACGCTCTCTCCTTGCCCCGGCAAGGGTATGTCGATCCCTTTGAATACCCTCTTCGTTCACTTACCAGCGACTAGATGATATCGATTCGTACATGTACCAGACCGTCGGTCAGGATGCTATCGCACTCGTCGCACAGGCCCTTGATGTGCCTCTCTACAGGCGCATCATACAAGGTAATCCAATAGAGCGGGCCGCAGAGTATGGTCTCAAATCCGCTGGAGGCGGTGGCATCGCTGGTGACGAAACAGAGGACCTCTATGCACTGCTCTGCAACGTCTTGGTTTATATGCCCCCTTTCTTTGTCTCTCCGCACCTAATCCGTGTCCCAGGAAAACCACTCAGACATACAAGCCGTCTCCGTTGGTGCCATCCTCTCAAATTATCAACGTGTGCGCGTAGAACACGTGTCAGTGACTCGATCCTTCGCTGTTCCCTCACTCATTCCTTTACAGCTGCCGTCGTCTCTCACTAACGCCTCTTGCCTATCTCTGGCAACGAAATCAGCTTTCTCTCCTCTCTGAAATGATCTCTGTTGGTTTGGATGCTATCCTTATCAAAATCGCAGGGGCAGGACTCACTACCTCGGATCTTGCAAGACCCCTATCGTCTATGCAACCAAAGCTGGTGTCACTTCACCGTAGATTCGGTACACACCCGTGTGGAGAGGGAGGGGAATACGAGACATTCACGATTGACAGCCCATTATTCCAGAGCCGCATCGATATCAAGGTGACAGAGGTGGTGGCAGTGGCCCAGAACGACGTCGCGCCTGTGGCTTATCTGCGGATCAAACATGCACTACTGGTCAAGAAGCAGGATATCCCTGTTCCCGGTCCGGATATCCCTGTTCCTCCCCTACTCGAGTGTCCATTCGAAACTTTGGGCGTACACGTACGGGATTCTCTTCGTGGCTCAGCGCCAGTTCCAGCTCCAGCTTCGGAGACCAACTCTAGACACCCACTACCCGAACTTGGACCATCCGTCCGCCGAATAGGTACATGGATCGCGGTTGGGAATGTCCGCCTCCTGGCCTCTCATCCGCATCCCTCAAGCATTGAAGAGGAGGTTGCACACTGCTTCGGCATGCTTCAAAGTGCGTGTAGGCTCATCACCATCGCACTATCTCCAACAGTTTCAACCAGACCTGCTGTCCAAAGCCTCACCCACATATTCTGCACATTCAGAGCTCCTCTCGGCTTCAGCGACCATTACGCTCCTTCTTCCAAGCCTCGACGGACCAACATTCTCTTCTGCTAATGCTGCCTACGCGTCCTTTTTTGGCGCATCACCGCCTGCGAGAGCTTGTGTAGGGGTTGGTGGGGTAGGGGTCGGACTGGATTGCTTAGCATGGGTTAGGGACCCGAGTGGAACACCAGACAACAAAGCAAATAGAAAGATGATGAGAGGAGAGACAGGAACAAGAAAGGTCCTTCACATTCAGAGCTTGAGCTACTGGGCGCCCGCGAACATAGGCCCTTATTCACAAGCTGTCAGTGTACGTGAATACTCTCTTCCGAATCGGTTGATGCTCTCTATCTTCCTTGGGGTTAACGTTTTGTCAATCCACCTTCTCTAAACGGGCGTGTTCAATTCACAGATACCGCCTTATACATTCATATCGGGCCAGATCGGATTAATACCTTCTTCTTTGACTCTACCATCACCTTCGATCACACCCTCCGCTCCCTCCTTGTTATCATGTACAACGTCCTCCACTCTTCCGCTAGAGACAGCCCTGGTCTTACAACACACTGCGCGAATCATTCGCGCCGCGCCGAATTCTAGGTTGCGTAATGGCAGCGAAGGTGGCTTTGGCACGTACGACTTGGATTCTGAGTCGGCTACGGGCGACGTTTCAAGAGATGGGGGGGGAGAAGGGGGATGGATTCAGCTAGCGATATATTATCTCGTTCATGTGGCAGACGTGGACTGTGTCCGGAACAACGTGGAGTTGGTCGATGGGGTACGCATGTCTCCTCCCTCTCCTCGGCCACGCTAATCCTACGACTCTGATTCCAGAAGCTGACACCGACGCTCTATGCAGTCCTTTCATCCCTTCCACGCGGTGCCCACGTAGAGAAACAAGTTATCGTACACAGCGGCCGATTTGTCATTTCTGATCCAGAATCATCTGAGGAAGGGGGCGGGGAGGATGAGCTGGTGGTGGACAAGTCTCCTGAATTTTCTCAAGGTGACACGCGCCACCTTTTCCATCGTCAAATCTCTGACCCTCATGGCGTGTTCTGTTCGACCATCAACATAAAGGGGACATAACAGTCCAACAGCCCGAATACCCCGGCGCCGAGATTCAAGTTCACTATGAGATATCAGCTTTTCCACCTTCTTCAGAGGCATGTGCCGTCGTCTTTGTAAAGGATTTTGGCGCGCCTAGCCTGGGAGATGTGCCTGCCAAACGGACAGCATCTCAAATGAAGGCGATCCAGGAATTTGCGCCACTTTGGGGGCACACCTTGACTGCGAAAGTGTTTGTGAGCCATCGGTCAAACATGAGCGGGAGACGTAGGTCGAAATCCGTGTCCCCCCGGTGGTGTGCACTGAAATCATTTTCTGGTCATATAGTTGTTGTCCCCCTCCTCGAAGCCATGTTTGGGGAGGAGATCCCAGCACTGACAATTGTGCCTTCTCGCCATGTCGCTTCGAGGGCAGGGAGTGAATATGATTGGGCAGTTACATTGATGGCTGTATAAGCGCAATCGACAAATCCTTTACCGTGAACGTAGGTAAAAACATTTACAGCAACAGCAATAATCAAACAATGGCAAAGAGGAAGATTTATTGCGGAAACGCGAGTGACAAACGTAAGCATGTAACGTCCGACATTGAGTTCTGCCTGTTCCAAGAGTATGCTAAAATCAGGCTTCCTCCTCCTCTGCCCTAAAAGCCTCTAACGCTCTAATTGCGCCACGGAGCTCCTTCTCCGCTTTCGTGGGTGGGATCATTTTTGCAAACGCAGCTCCCAAGAGTGTGCAGAATCCACCAAACCGTAATACCCATGCCACACCATTCTTTCCAAAGTAGGTTGTATGGTCATCGAGCCCACCGGATGCGAGGGTCGACAAAATGTCTTCAGCGGGAGAAGGAAGTGGTTGAGAGGGTGCGGATTCATCAACAACACGGAAGATGAGGCTCGCCACGATGGCGATCTGTTATGCGCGTGACGTTGGAATAACCCTGACGAGATAAACGAGAATGATACACACGATGAACTGCGGCATCACAATCGCCAGGTTGTGGATTCCTAGCATCGTCCCCCCTGCCACAGGTTTTATTTCTCTACCATTCAAGGACCCGCCAACTACAACGCCGTCTGCCTCTGTACTGTCGCACCCGTGTTGTATGAGGGGATCGCGTTCATCAACAGAGCGTCGTACTGCCGGACGTGTAGCGGCAAGCGTCGACGGGAATTCGGTCATCTCCTTGAGAAACTGTCAATACGATCAATTTGTAAAACATCCAACAAAACGATCATAATACTTGCCTCCATGATGATTGCAAAAGGTACCCAACAGGCTACACTCCAACAGATTCCAACAAGGCTGATCATAGCGACTGCTCCAGGGACTGTCGATATCCAAAACGAAGAGAGCATCAGTATCGTAAAAAGTAACAGGGCACCCATCCAGATATCCCTCAGGAGGACTGGCCTCCGAGGGAACCGGACAGATTTCCCTGAAGCGAGGGCTTCTTCACGCCATTGGTGAAGGTTAAGGCGAAGACGCTGGAGGTGTGTTTGTTGATCATCGCCCTCTTCAGGGAGTAGGCCGGAATTACGACGTGCAAAGTTAGGGAGAACAACACCCGCAATGACAGCCACTGTGGGCGGGATAATTTGATCAAACCGCAGAAAAAGAATGCATACTGACGTACCGACGCTGAAAAGAAGCATCGCGAATTCGCCAGTCCGTGTGGCAATATCAATGTCAGGTTCTCGATTTAATTGGTAAGCCATGATTTGACCGACGTAAGTGGTGGAATAGAAAAGAAAGGGAAACCTGTGTGCGGGTCAAGTAAGACAGGGCACCAACCGTATAGCCAGAAGTGCCGCACCAGCCCATAAAAGCAAAGAGTTGCACAAGACAAACACTCTTGATGGGCTTGGGAAGAGAAGTGATGGCCAAATAAATGTTCTCCAACACATCGTAAAGCTTGTTGTCCCTTGCATCAGGGTTAGCATATACAAAAGGAAAGCAGTGGGATATCCCACCCTTCCTTCCTTCCGTCAGTGATTTCCTTCTCCTCATGGAAAAAACATGTGATCCCGACAGTAATGACAAGGATGATGATGCTAACAACGCAAAACTTGCGAAACTGATCACCTCCCAAGAAATCCAAAAAAGAAAGCTTGGCAAGCGGTAAAAATCCTACCCGTGCCACGTTGAACCTCGCGGTATATGACAAATATATTCACGCACCAAAACCATATCCAAGAATGTTTCCTGCTTGGCTCATACGACTATGCCATGCATTTCCGGCGTTGAGTTGTTCAGGGGGGGTGATGTCCAAAAGAAGATTACGGAGGGACGCTTGCAGGGCATTAAGTGCGAAATCAAGAACATAAAATGCGAAGACGGCAATGCCGATGGCGACGTTCGAAACCTAAAAAAAAGTGATATTAACACAAATATACCATTATACGATTGAAGACGCGCTTGTTTCTGCTGTTCGGGATCCCAGTCACCAGCACCTCCACCGAACAGGTCGACAAAGAACGAGGCGATACTCTGACAGTACGCAAGCGCAGACGTAGAAAGGACGAGTGCGACGGTCGAAAGAATGATCCAATACCTCCGCCTGAACTTGGAGTGCGATGAATCAGAGATGGCGCCTGTAGCAGATAATGGCCTCTGGCGAAATGCACGCAAAAGAGAAGCGTCAACGCACCAATGAGGGGTTGAGCGACCAGCCCGCTGATAGGACCAGCAAGCCAGACCAGACTTGTGACTTGCTCAGATATGCCAAGAGATAGGAGGAATGGTGTGCCATATCTACGCAAATGAGTGTTACATATGACCTCCTTCCACCACGCCACACACACGCTCGCCATCGACACTTACCCGAGTTCCACGGTCCAGGCGACCTGGGCACCTGCCATAGATATGCTGAGCGTTATAAGGTTCCATGTACTCAGGAGGTGACGCGTGCGTTCGGTCGGAACCGTCGACCGCTTCCCATGGTCGTCTGTGCCACGGTATGTGACTGCTGTTTCGCCAGCGGGCTCAGAGTCCTGTCCGGGCTGGAGGCCAGACGGTGTACGTTGCCTGTGGCGGGCGGCAGGCCATGGAATCTGGGATGTTGGATCAGGGTCGGTGTCGATGTTGTACGGAAGAGCCATGAGGGGAGTGACGCTAGAGGTGGTGTTGGTCTGGAAACATAAACGACTTGGGCGGTAAAATTCGAGACTGCAGCGGTCAGCGGTAGTTCGAGCGAGACCACCCTTTTCAAGTGAAAGAACCAATCCGGCATTTTCCGAAAGTTACTTGTCTTGTGCTACAGCTTGGCTATGTAAAGTACCATCGAACGAGTCCTTGCGGGATCATTCAACAACTCTGCGAACCCAAATATCTACAGGAAAGTATACATTCATCCACGGATGGACGTCGTCGATGACCCTCTTCGATGTCCGCCGTGCATATGCTCGGGAGGCGGCGGTGGTGGCGGCGGTTTCGACAGTAGGTTAAAGGGTAGGCGGCGCGTGATTGCAGCTGCAGCTGAAGAGGAAGCACCACGATTGCTTTTTCT
>JBBPKQ010000136.1:0-18825 GCA_038089315.1 Crocinoboletus aff. laetissimus | reverse complement strand
GACATCACTATGACATAGTACTTAGTAAGCCTACTCGCACGGACCAAGTAGTCAATAAGTACAAACAATGTAACAGTATATATACAGGTGAATTATCGCCCAAAGACTCCAGTCTAGTCTTTGTGGCTTTCCCCCATTGATTGCTCATTCTAGCTAGTTTCAGAGGTAGTAGCCAGGAGTAAAATCCTTGGTTGCACTTCACCCCCAAACAGACAGACAAACAGAATGCATGAACCACGATCTCCAACAATATTTAAGGCTCTTCTCTGCAGAGAAGCAGAATGAATGGGCAGAATGGTTAGTGCTGGCACAATTTAATTATAACAACAGAGTTCACTTGGCAACTGTTACAGACGTACACTTTTTTCACCAATTTTCGCACTCTTTTCCCACACTTTCGAGGTCACATGACCCTGGGAAAGTTACATCATCAAGTCACTTGACCTTTGTCATGTGACCATGGGAACTTATTTCCTTTTTCGGATAGAATGTTCTGGAACATCCTCAGATCTTTCCGGGCCTCGCCCTTTTCATCTCCGTTGGTCTAGAAGGGTCTGGACTATGATATCATCATGACATCACTACTTAGTAAGCTACTCACACAGACCATGTAGTATACAAGTACAAACATCATGTAAGGTATATAAACCCTTGAATCAACGCCCAAAGACTCCAGTCTAGTCTTTGTGGCTTTCCCCTTATCGTCCACTAGTCTCTATCTAAGTTCAGTAGTGTGGGGTGGTTGCTAGAGTCCTTATTGAATTCTGAGTAGCGCTTCAGCAACCAGCAAAGCACCATTTCAGGTTACAAGAACTTACAAACCACGCATGGGAATCGAACCCACAAATTCAAAGGCAGTGGCAGCCGAAGAATTTGCCACAGACTTTGCTCACACACTAGAGCAAGTTAAGGGAAATCTTACGAAAGCGCAAGAGTGGATGAAAGCTCAGAGTGATAAGAAAAGATCCCATGCCCCTATCTATACTCCCAATGACAAGGTATGGCTATCAATGGAGAACCTAAACCTTAGAGGGAAAAACCATAAATTATCTAAGAGGTGGCTTGGCCCATATCAAGTCAAAAGAATGATCAGTGAAAATGTGGTTGAGCTTCATCTCCCCTCCTCAATGAGAATCCACCCTATCATAAATATCTCATGGGTAAAACCATACAAGGAAAGGCTTGCAGAACAATCTATTTATAAACCCAGCCCAATTATTGTGTCCAAAGATGGTCACAAAGAATACGAGGTCGATGAAATTATTGACTCATGCCTGAAAGGTTCATGGCTCGAGTTTCTAGTCCACTGAAAAGGATACCAGGAGGAAGACAGAACTTGGGAACCCAAGAATAATCTCAAATCTGTGAAAGAAGCAGTAAAGGACTTTTACAAAAAGAAACCAGGAGCACCGAAACAGTTGCAAATGGTACAAATGGACTTTCATACTTTATTCAAAGAGTATGAAAATTTCACAATCCCTAAGCCAATCTGGAATCACCTGGAAGTCGATTTCTAGAAGGGGGGTAGTGTTACAGATGTACACTTTTTCTCCTATTTTCGCACTCTTTTCCCACGCTTTCGAGGTCACATGACCCTGGGAAAGTTACATCACCAAGCCATCTGACTTTTGTCATGTGACTGTGGGAACTTATCTCCTATAGTATACAAGTATGTACAAACATCTGTAAGGTGTATAAACCCTTGAATCGACACCCAAAGACTCTAGTCTAGCCTTTAAGGCTTTCCCCTCTAAATTCACTAAGCTCTATCTAAGTCAAAATCAAGTGGAGTGGTTGCTAGAGTCCTTATTGGATTCTGAGTAGCACTTCAGAAATGGCTGTATCTCACTGCCATGGAGACCACATCACATAAATAATGGCTCATATTCAAGGCAAGGGGTAGGGCTATTTATGACCCAGCAATAGTTAGAGTTATTGGGTTTTGGTTCCTTCACAAATATTACATCTTTCCAAAATGGCCCAACATTGTGATACAGACCCAGAATCTATGACTGTAGAGTCACAGAAGAAGGGGATGTCTCGTGATGGGAAGTCAACCTAACAACCCATCAAGAGGGACGGTACTTGCATAGTGTGGTCCATGGTAGAGTACCAGGGGCCTGCCTAGGGTTTATGACTGATAGGTCACCTAGTGATCAAACGATGTCTTGAGATGTACTTTTGAAGTCGTGCGTGGAGTGTATGATCGTATGATAAGAGGAAAACGTAGACTAAGGGACATGGAGTGCTACTTAGTCTACTTATATACTTGTGTACTCATAATTGGGGCAGAGCTCTAATGTACGTACCCTCTGAAGCACAACCAAGGTCAGAACCTGGCTACTACCTCTAAAACTAGCTTATGAGATGAGACGACTTTGGGGGAAAGCCACAAAGACTAGACTGAGGTCTTTGGGGCATTCTTTGCTCAGTTTATATACTACTACATGATGTTTGTACTTGTTTACTACCTGGTCTGTGCGTAGCTTACTAAGTATGATGTCATCATGATGTCATGGGTCTAGTCCGTTCTAGACTTCGGTAATTAAATAGGCAAGGCCTGGAAAGGTCCAGACTTGTTCTAGAATGTTCTATCCGTAAAAGGAAATGGTTTCCCATGGTCTTGTGCTAGAGGGGTCATGTGACTTGTGTAATTGATTCTCATGGTCACGTGATCTCGAAAGCATGGGAAAATTGTCAGACGAAGCGTTACTAGGAGGCATTTGTAACACCACCCCCTCTATGTGATACAGACCCAGAATCTATGACCGAAGAGTCACAGGTATCGGGTATGCCTCGAGAAGGGAAGTCAACGATAACAACCCAACAAGAGTAGGTACTCGCGTAGTGGTCCTTGGTAGAGTACCTAGGGCCTGTGCAGGGTTTATGGCGATGAACCACCTGCTGATCAGATGATGTCTTGAGAGAGGTCTCTTGATGTCGTGCTTGGAAAGCGTATGATCGTATGACAATAGGAAAACGTAGACTAGGGGACATCGTATGGACTCTAGTCTACTTATATACTCGTGTACTCGTAGTTAGGGCGGAGCTCTAATGTACATACCCTAAACCCTAGCTGACTGATAGCTGACTAACGTGGGAAGGGTATCAGTAAGCCGTGACGTAGTGTGGGAGTGTGCTGACTGATCGTAGGCGATGACGTAGGGTCTAGCCTAGCACACTGTAGGGGCGTGTACGAAGGAGCGGAGATGAGCGTGGGGAATAGTAGTGGATAAGTATGTAAGCGATAAGGGACTTAGCCAAGTACTTATGCAAGGGGTTGGCTATGTCTGGATCGGTACCCCTATCTTAGGGTTACAAGTGGTGAATAGATACTCGGAAGATCATACGGTGGATCATGTGATGACGCATCACGTGATCATAGATAAAGCATGAGAAAGAGAAGGGAGAGAATAAGATAAGATGTCGAGTGACGAACCGTAGTTTGTAACACTATGGTCGTTGACATCCAGTCTAGACCATAGTGACTGTGCTTTGGTGAAATTTTCGTAAGGTTTGAATAAATTTGAGAAGTCCGTTTGTACCATCTGCAGTTTTCGTGGTGCGTTTGGTTTTGTAGTATGGAAGTCAGAGATAGCCTCTTTGGCATTCGCTAGGTTTGCTATGGGTTCCCAGGTCCTGTCCTCTTCCTGGTATCCTTTCCAGTGGACCAGATACTCTAGTTTGTTTCCCTTTAGCCGTGAATCTGCGATGTATTTAACTTCGTATTCCTTGTGTCCTTCTTCGGTAACGAGGGCGTGTGAGGGTTTATAAGTTACTTGTCCCAGTAGTCATTCCTTGTAAGGTTTGACTCGGGAGATGTTTGCTACTGGGTGGATTTTCATTGAATTGGGTAAGTGGAGCTCTACCATGTTATTTCCAACCATCCTTTCCACTTCGTAGGGTCCTAACCATTTTTCTGATAGTTTACGGTTTCGGCCTCTAAGGTTTAGGTTTTCTGTGGATAACCAAACTTTGTCATTGGCTGAATAAATAGGGGCTTGGGAGCGCTTCTTATCAGCTTGTTTCTTCATCCGATCTTGCGCCTTCCTTAGCGAATTTCGTGTTTGCTCTAGGGTTTGAGCTATTGTGTCGGCAAATTGTTGGGCTGCCGGTGCCTTGGCCATAACAGGTTCTATTCCTATTCGGGGTTCGTAGGTGAGCGTTATTTGGAAGGGCGCTTTCCCTGTGGCCAAGTGTATTCGGTTATTATATGCGAATTGGGCTATTGTGAGCCATTCTGACCAATCTTTTTGGCGCTCTGCCGTAAAGATTCTTAAATACTGTTGGAGTTCCCTATTGGTACGCTCCATTTGTCCGTCTGTCTGCGGGTGGAAGGCCGTAGAGAGTTTTAACTTAATTCTTAGCATGTTCGATAGTTCCTTCATCACTTGGGAGGCGAACTGAGGTCCTCGATCGGATACGATAGATAGGGGGACTCCGTGAAGCTTCCAGATGTGATCTCTATATAGCTTAGCAGTGCCTAGTGAAGTAATGTCCTTTGTTGTTGGGATAAATACTGCCTCTTTGGAGAATCGGTCGATGACTACTAGGATGGATGTGTAGCCGCCGCTTTCTGGTAAGTCCGTGATGAAGTCTGCGGATATATCTTTCCATGGACCTTTGGGGATAGGGAGCGGATGGAGTTCTCCAGCAGGTGCTGTGTTGGAGGGTTTCATTCGAGCGCATCTTTCGCATCTCGAACAGTAATCAGAGATCTGTAAGTGAGATCCCTCCCACACGTAATACCGAGAGATTAACTCCAGGGTTTTCTTGGCGCCTCCATGTCCTGCTACCGTAGAATCGTGATATAAATTAATAACATTGAGTCAGAGATTGCCGACGTCAGGAACGAATATTTTTTTATTTCTATAGACGAATCCATTCTCATCAACTTCTGATGCGAGCTCCATAGAGTCCTTCGTGGCCTCCTTTATCCTATCCAGGACGGCCTCTTCCATGCCGGTGACCTTAACCAGGTTCCTTACACGCTCTTTGGGTAACATGACCATGCCTTTGTTGTCTTGGTCAATGCCGATCGCGTGATCCTCGCGTCAGCTAAGTGCATCTGCTTTTCCCATGGCGGTTCCTGGTTTCTTTATTAAGACGTAGTCGAATCTTGGGCCCATCTGGCCTGTCTTCTATTTAGATTTTGACTCGTCATGAAATACTGGAGGTTGGCATGATCACTCCAGATCTCAAATTGTTTTGCGCCTTCTAAGTGATGACGCCATTGTTCCAACGAAAGGATGATTGCTAGCATTTCTTTGTCAGCGACCGTGTAGTTGCGCTGTTCTGGGGTCATGCTATGCGACGCATATGCTATTGGTTGCCAGTGTCCTTCTATTTCGATGGAGAGTACCGCTCTGGTTGCAAAGTCCGACGCATCACATTCTAGTCTGTACTGTGCATCGTCTTGCGGATATGCTAGCACCGGTGCGGTGGTAAAGGCTCTTTTTAGCACATCAAACCCTTGTTGTTCCTTTTCTGTCCATTCCCATGGTGTCCTTTTTAAGCAGGCGATTAAGGGGGAGGGTGATTTCAGAGAAGTTATTGATGAACCTTCTGTAGAAATTAGCTAGGCCTAGGAACGCTCTGACCCCCTTAACGCTCTTGGGGACGGGCCAGTCCATTATTCCCTTGACCTTCTCTTGGTCCATTTTTACACCCTCAGTGGATACTATTATTCCAAGGAATTCCACCTGCTTAACTTTAAATGTACACTTTTCAGGTTTAATGTACAGATTGTTTTCACGTAGCCGCTGTAGAACTTCCAATACGATGCGGTCGTGTTCCTTTTCATCGTCAGTTTTCGTGAATATCATGACGTCGTCGATGTAGACAATTACGCAATACAGCATGTTGTCGTAAATGTCATTCATTATGTGCTGAAAGGTGGCCGGTGAATTACATTGGCCGAAGTACATCACGAGGGGTTTGAATGCGCCCCTGTGTGTGACGAAGGCTGCTTTCCATTCATCACCTTCTTTCATCCTGACATTATTGTAACCCCATCTGAGGTCCATCTTGGTAAACAATTTTGCTCCCTTCAATCGATCGATGAGCTGCAATATTAGGGGGAGTGGATAGTTATTTTTGACCGTCCACTCATTCAGCCATCTGTAATCCTGCACCATTCTTTTCTTGCCATCCTTTTTCGGTATGAAGAAAACCGGTGACATTTGTGGGGATTTCGAGGGTCGGATATACCCTTTTCGCATTTGGTCGTCTATGAAATCGTCCACTTCTTTCAACTCGGTTGGTGACATGAGGTATAATTTGCCCTTTCTTGGACGGAAGCCTGGTTTGAGATTGATCGTGATCCCACAGTTTTCTCTCAGGCATTCGTTCTGATGCTTTCTTAGAAAATACGTCCAAGAATTCATGGTATTCTTTGGGCACCATTTCCTCAACTGTCTGTTCCCTCTTTTCTACTGATCGAACCATCCTTTTTATGGCGCGATAAACGTATGGTGCGGAATGGATTTCCCTTTCTTCTAGGGTCCTTAACCAAACCAATTTGTCTTGTAGGATTCGGCATGTTGAAGCGCTACTCAGAATCCAATAAGGACTCTAGCAACCACTTCACTCAACGAAACTTAGATAGAGACTAGAAGACTGAGGGGAATGCCACAAAGACTAGACTAGAGTCTTTGGGCGTTGATTCAAGGGTTTATATACCTTACATGATGTTTGTACTTGTATACTACATGGTCCGTGCGAGTAGCTTACTAAGTGGTGATGTCATGATGATATCATAGTCCAGACCCTTCTAGACCGACGGAAATGAAAAGGGCATGGCCCGGAAAGATCCGAGAATGTTCCCGAACATTCTATCCGAAAAAGGAAATAAGTTCCCACGGTCACGTGACAAAGGTCAGGTGACTTGATGACGTAACTTTCCCAGGGTCATGTGACCTTGAAAGTGTGGGAAAAGAGTGCGAAAATTTGGAAAAATGTGTACGTCTGTAACACATGTGTTACAAACGCCTCCTAGTAACACTTCGTCTGACAATTTTCCCACGCTTTCGAGATCACGTGACCGCGGGAACCGCTTACATAAGTCACATGACCCCTCAAGCACGTGACCATGGGAAGCTATTTCCTTTTACGGACAGAACATTCTAGAACAAGTCCGGATCTTTCCGGGCCTTGCCTATTTAATTACCGAAGTCTAGAACAGACTAGACCCATGACATCATGATGATATCATACTTACTAAGCTACGAACAGACCAGGTAGTCAACAAGTACAAACATCATGTAGTAGTATATAAACTGAGCAACGAACGCCTCAAAGACCTCAGTCTAGTCTTTGTGGCTTTCCCCCAAAGTATACTCATTTCATAAGCTAGTTTGAGAGGTAGTAGCCAGGTGTTAATACCTTGGTTGTGCTTCAGCATGAATGCGGGCACCTCGAGAATGTGACTGATCCTGTTTGCCAATCAATTTCTGGGTTATGCTTTTCGAGCCAAGTGAATCCTAAAATGACCGTGTTGGGGCCTAGGTCCGTAATCTCTGCCTGAAGTAACTCTCTATGACCCATGTATTCGACAGCAATATCGGCTATGTGCGTGATTTCTCCTGCTGCATTCAGTGTGCCGTTGACATTGTATACTGTAACTGGTTGGGCCAACTTTCGTAACGGGAAGTTATTCTTTTTGGCAAAATTTCGGTCAACAAAGACTCCGTTTGCTCCACTATCCAGGAGAGCGCTGGTGGAGACCATCTTATGCTTCGCAGTACTTGGCGACAGCTTAATGATCAGTGACAGCTCCTTTTTCATATTGATGGACCTGATCATGGTCCGTTCTGGGGCTTTGGATTCCGTGTCATAAATATTTTTTTTGTTTTTCTTGACCGAATTAAGCCTGCATTCCCGTGCAGCAAGCTCCTTGTTTGGAGGCCCGGTCTCGGTTGGTAAGTTGGAATAGTCCGATTCGTTATATACTGTCCTATCCTGGAAGTCGAAGAACTCTTGTTCTTCTTCTCCATAATCTTCTATCGTAAGTACATCGTATTTATTTACAGAAGCTAAAGAGACATTTTTTGTATTTAAAAGTTTTTCCTTATTTTTTTGGGCGGCCACCCATTTGCCCAGATTAAACAGATGGCCTAAACTTTTCCCTCGTAATCCCTGAAGTAGGCCCTCATGGCTTCGAAGTCCATGCCATGTAAAGCCTGAATCCTTGTGTCCACCTGGGGGGTGGACTGCCCTAGTTTTATGACACTTGGGCCTCTTTCGGTCGAGTTATTGTTGGTTTGTTTCTGTTCAGCCACCCGAACATTCTTTGAGGTCTTACTCCTTTCGGAGCAGCCTACACGATGGCCTCCCCCAAGGAAGCCACACTCGTTGCAGGTCTTTTTCGGGGTCCTGCAGTCCCGTACGAAATGTCCTTCTGCTCCGCAGTTGAAGCATTTTGACTTAGCCGTTTTCGTAACCACAGCATCTATCTCCATCGCGTTAGGGTCACACGATGCCCTTGTTTGTCCTTGCGTGTTGTTTGCCCAGACGCGTCCCTGGGACCCCCTCATGGAGTAAGCTTTGAGGGAGTTGCCGATTTTCTTCACTTCGGCAAGTGTTTCTGTCACGGTCTTTTTTCATAGTCCGTGTTCGTACATTACCTGGATAATCTCGGGCCGGATATTTGTTTCAAGGAGGTAAACTCCCATTAGATCTCCGCACTTGGCTTTTGCATATAGCGAGAGCCATAGTGTGAGAAAGTCTTCGACCCGTTGTCTAGGTCCTTGTTTTAGCTTGGTAAGGCGAGCCATCGCCATGTCAGCCTCGACTCCTGGTTGGAATCGGGCTTTTAGTTGTGTGTCTGTTTCTCGTATATCGGGCCAGACTCCTGATTGAAAGAACGCTTTGAGCTGGGTTTGTGCCCAGTCTCCAGCTCCATTCGCGTCTTTCCCTTCTGTGGTGCCTACTCTGGACAGCACCGCTATTGTTTTCGCCTTGTCCGTATCAAAGGCGTCGTCGTTAGTTTCCAGATAAATTTTCATTTTTGTCCACCATATGGCGAACGTATTGTATGACCCATCATAGTGGCCGGGGTCAGCAGCCATCTCGACTTTCTTCGAGACTTTACTCTTTTTGAGCTTTCGCTCGAGAGCCTCGATTCTGTCCAGTAATTGTTGTGTTGCCATATCGGGGTTTCGTGGAGGTGGAGGGCGACGACGGGGGGTTGCAACGGGTGCGGGTGGTTCTAGGATATTGTTGAATATCGACTGTGGGTGCGGCGAGGGTTGGCGTTCTGTGGGGCTGTCGGAGTCCGAGTCTTGGTTGGAGTACCCTACCGGTGGAGGGGGCAATCTCAGCTCCTAGGGATCCAGATCTCTTGCGTTTTACCCCGTAGAATCTGCAGGGTCCTTGATTTTGGGCTTCTGGTTCCCAGAGGCTAGCTCATAATGCCAAGAATTCAGGTGTCAACCCTTGGTCGGTGGAGGTATCGGGGGTGGGAGGTAGGTCATTTGGGTCGAAGTCGGAGGGGATGGAGGTTCTGTATTCGTTGTATAGGAACTCCAAATGAGGAGTTGTTGATTCTCTTTTTACCTGTATAGGCGTGAAATGTCTTTCTGGAGTCTCTTTTCCGAAGTGGACGTCCAGATCGGCTACTCCTTCTTCGTGTTCCTTATCTAAGAACTCCTGTAGTGTGTCGATGATTCGACCTTTCGACTCGTAGATCGTGAACGTGTATTTTGCCCGATACAATTCTTGTTCGGGCCAAAGCATCCTTATTGTATCGTATTTTGTCTTTTACTGGTCCAACGCTGCGAGGATTTTACTCCTGAGATTGTAACTCAAACCAGTGTCTACGGGACCAACGCAATTCCCGCTAGACGGACGTATCATAGAAAAAAGGGGGGTATTCCCAAGCTGGTGTCACGAGCACCAAACCTGTAGGTTAAAGAAGAGGAATTTAGATGAAGGAGGGCGTTACCCCAATGAAGATCGCGCGAGTCCCTTCATGGCGCCCAGAGACTAATTCTCTGGTCCCTTCTTGGCTGTAGGGCCAGGTCTACGTGCAAGGGTACGGTAGGGAAGAAAAAGGTAATGTATCGTAGTGTCCCCTTAAGCCTGGGGTCCGGCTATAGTCTCCTTAATGCTGGAGTCTGCGTGTAATGACGAGTGGTATAGAGGGTAGTAGGTAGGAAGAGTGGTAGTCTAGTCTTTTGAAGTGCAACCAAGGTCAGAACCTGGCTACTACCTCTAAAACTAGCTTATGAGATGAGATGACTTTGGGGGAAAGCCACAAAGACTAGACTGAGGTCTTTGGGGCGTTTTTTGCTCAGTTTATATACTACTACATGATGTTTGTACTTGTTTACTACCTGTCTGTGCGTAGCTTACTAAGTATAATGTCATCATGATGTCATGGGTCTAGTCCGTTCTAGACTTCGGTAATTAAATAGGCAAGGCCCAGAAAGGTCCGGACTTGTTCTAGAATGTTCTATCCATAAAAGGAAATGGTTTCCCACAGTCTTGTGCTAGAGGGGTCATGTGACTTGTGTAATCAATTCTCATGGTCACGTGATCTCGAAAGCGTGGGAAATTGTCAGACGAAGCGTTACTAGGAGGCGTTTGTAACACCCTCAACCCTAGCTGACTGATAGATGACTAACGTGGGAGGAGTATCAGTAAGCCATGACGTAGTGTGGGAGTGTGCTGACTGATCGTAGGCGATAACGTAGGGTGTAGCCTAGCACACTGTAGGGGCGTGTATGAAGAAGCAGAGATGAGTGTGGGGAATTGGAGCGGATAAGTATGTAAGCGATAAGGGACTTAGCCAAGTACTTAGCCAAGGGGTTGGCTATGTCTGGATCAGTACCCCTATCTTAGGGTTACGAGTTGGGGATAGATACTCAGAGGATCATATGGTGGATCATGTGATAAGGTATCACGTGATCATAGATAAGGCATGAGAAAGAGAAGGGAGAAGATAAGATAAGATGTCGTGTGACGAACCGTGGTTTGTAACACATTGGGACACTTTTTTGAGCCACTGTATATAAACCCTTGAATCAATGCCCAAAGACTCTAGTCTAGTCTTTGTGGCATTCCTCTTAGTGAAGCACTACTCAGAATCTGTTACAAACGCCTCCTAAGTAACGCTTCATCTGACAATTTTCCCACGCTTTTGAGATCACGTGACTGTGAGAACCAATTACATAAGTCACATGATCCCTCAAGCACGTGACTGTGGGAAATCCTTTCCTTTTACGGATACAACATTCTAGAACAAGGCCGGATCTTTCCAGGCCTTGTCTATTTAATTACCGACAGTCTAGAATGGACTAGACCCATGACATCATGATGATATCATACTTAGTAAGCTATGCACAGACCAAGTAGTAAACAAGTACAAACATCATGTAGTAGTATATAAACTGAGCAAAGAATGCCCCAAAGACCTCAGTCTAGTCTTTGTAGCTTTCCCCCAAAGTATTCTCATCTCATAAGCTGGTTTTAGAGGTAGTAGCCAGGTTCTTACCTTGGATGTGCTTCAAAAGACTAGACTACCACTTCACCTCCCTACTACTTCTACACCGCTCATCATCACACGCGGACTCCAGCGTTAAGGAGATTATAGCCGGACCCCAGGCTCAAGGGGACACTACGATACTTTACCACTTCTCTTCATACATACCCTTGCACGTAGTCCCTGCCCTACAGCAGCGAAGGGACTAGACAATTAGTGTCTAGGTCCACGAGAGACCTCGCGCGGTCTTAAACGGGGTAGCACCCATCTCACCGACGTTTCACCTTCTTTAACCTACGGGTTTGGTGCTCGTGACACCAGTTTGGGAATACCCCACCAATTTTTACGATACATCCGTCTAGTGGAGATTGCGTTGGCTCCATAGACACTGGTTTAAGTTACAACCTCAGGTGTAAAAACCTCGCAGAGTTGGGCCAGTAAAAGACAAAATACTATACAAATAAGGATGCTTTGGCCCGAACAAGAATTATATCGGGCAGAATACACATTTACCATCTACGAGTCGAAAGGTCAAATCCTCGACACACTACAGGAGTTCCTCGATACGGAACACAAAGAAGGAACAGCCGATCTGGAGGTACATTTCGGAAAAGAAACACCCGAAAGAGAATTTACCCCGTACAAGTAAAACGAGAAACGATTACTCCCCATTTGGAGTTTTTATATAACGAGTACAGAACTCCTATCCCCTCCGACTTCGATCCAAACGACTTACCCCCCGCTCCTGACTCCTCCACCGATCAAGAACTGACGCCTGAATTCTTGGCCCTGAGAGCAAGCCTCTGGGAACCAGAACCAGAAAACCAAGGACCCCGAGGATTTTACGGGGTAAAAAGAAAACGATCTGGATCCCTGGGAGCCGAGACTACCGCCCCCACCGGCAGGATACTCTGACCAAGAATCGGACTCAGACGACCCCACAAAACGCCCATCCTCACCACACCCCCAGTCGATCTTCAACGACATCCCAGAACCACCCATACCCGCCACACCTTGAAGAAGACAACCCCCACCACCATGAAGAGACATGGCGACCCAAAACCTCCTCGACCGAATTGAGGAATTGGAGCGCAGGTTGGCAAAAGGAAAATATACAAAAAAGGTGGAAATGGCTGCGGATCCCGGCCACTTTGATGGATCCTACAACACATTCACCATATGGTGGACAAAAATGAAAGTATACTTGGAAGTAAACGAGGACGCTTTTGAAACAGATAAATCCCGGACAATCGCCATCATGTCTAGGATAGGAACAACAGATGGCAAAGACGCGAACGGGGCCGGAGACTGGGCCCAAACACAATTAGAAGCGTTCTTCCAATCGGGTGACTGGCCCAATATGAGACAGAACGACGCGCAACTAAAGGCACGCTTCCAGCCTGGAGTGGAAGAAGACATGGCGATGGCTCGGCTTACTAAGCTGAGACAAGGACCTCACCAAAGGATAGAAGACTTCGTCACGCTATGGCTGATACTATATGCCAAAGCAAAGTGTGGAGATCTAATGGGAGTGTACCTCCTCGAGACCAACATCCGACCCAAGATAGTACAGGTAATGTACGAACACGGACTCAGAAAGAAGACCGTGACGGAAACAATAGCCGAAGTCAAGAAAATCGGCAACTCCCTTGAAGCATACAGCATGAGAGGATCCCAGGGACGCGTCTGGGTAAACAACGCGCAAGGAAACCACAAGGAATCGCGAGACCCCAACGCGATGGAGATCGACGCCGTAGTTACGAAGACGGCGAAGATGACAAAATGCTTCAATTGTGGAGCACAAGGACACTTCGTACGTGATTGCACGACCCCGAAAAAGACGTGCAAAGAGTGTGGCTTCCTGGGGGGAGGCCATCGCATGGGCTGCTCCGAAAGGAGTAAGACCCCCAGAAATGTTCAGGCGGCTGAACAAAAACAAACCCAACCCAACTCGACCGAAAGACCGGCAAGTGTCGTAAAACTAGCCACGTCTACCCCCCAGGTAGACACAAGGATACAAGCCCTACATGGGATGGACTTTGAGGACATGAGGGCCTACTTTAAAGATTATGAGGGAAAAGCCTAGGCCACCTGTTTAATCTGGGCAGATGGGTGGCCGCCCAAAAACACAAAGAAAAGTTATTAAATACAAAAAAAGTTTCAGTAGCTAGTGTAAATAAACACGATGTATTACCTATATAAGATTATGGAGAAGAAGAACAAGAGTTCTTCGACTCCCAGGATAGGACATTATATACAGAATCGGACTATTCCATTTTACCCACCGAGACCGGGTCTCCTAACAAGGAGCTTGCTGCACAGGAATGCAGGCTTAATTCGGTCAAGAAAAACAAAAAAAATATTTATGATATGGAACCTAAAGCCCCAGAACGGACCATGATCAGGTCCATCAACATGAAAAAGGAGCTGTCATTGATCATTAAGCTCTCGCCAAGCAACGCGAAGCATAAGATGGTGTCCACCAGCGCTCTCCTGGATAGCAGAGCAAATGGGGTCTTCGTCGACCGAAATTTCGCCGAAAAGAACAATTTCCCATTACGAAAACTGGCCCAACCAGTCACAGTATACAACGTCGACGGCACACTAAATGCGGCAGGAGAAATCACACACATAGCCAACATTGCCATCGAATATATGGGTCACAGGGAATTACTACAGGCGGAAATAACAGACTTAGGCCCAAACACAGTCATATTAGGGTTCACATGGCTGGAAAAACATAATCCGGAAATTGATTGGCAAACAGGATCAGTCACTTTCTCGAGATGTCCACACTCCTGTCGGATATTACAGGACAAATCGGTTTGGTTAAGGACCCTAGAAGAAAGGGAAATCCATTCCACACCATACTGTTGCGGTTCTCCTACCTGCAACGCCGATCATGTGATTGTACGAGTTCTTTCCCTTATCCGGAACCCTATGCTATGGTTCCCTATTCGGACTTGGCTAAGTACTTAGCTAAGGACCTTGTCCTTATCCTTTCTCATGCTACTTATCCTCGTCTCTCACGATACTTCCCTACGGATCTAGATCCCGATCAGCACAGCCTTCGTACCTTGGCTTACTGATCACATTCCCACCATACGTCATGATTGGTAACTACTCTCCCACACTACATCATAGCTGACTGAGATAGTTCCCACCGTATGTCATACCCATGTACCAGGGTATAGGGCTTAGTATTTAGTCTCCGCCTCAATACCTTACACCTTACCTATATAAGTAGCCCTAGAGTACTCGATGTCCTCTAGTTTAGTTCATTCTTATATCCATTACGCATTCACTGCAAGATCCCTCTAAGTCTTACCCTCTACGTTTACGCAAGTACACGCACGCAAGCAAGGATAGTAGGTGACCTCTGGTCATTAAACCCTACACCAGGCCATATGGGGAGTCCCCCTCTTTGCGCCTTTGAGTACGCTCCCCATACGACTACGTTGTATCCCTTGCTATTGGTTGATACATCATTTACGATCTTAGGCATACCTCTGTCTCTACTCCTATAGGTATAGCCCTTGGTCTGGTTCACATACGTCTATCGAGCCATAAAAAGGATGGTCCGACAGGTAGAAAAGAAGGAACAGACAATTGAGGAAATGGTACCCAAAGAGTACCACGAGTTCTTGGATGTATTTTCCAAGAAAGTGTCAGAACGAATGCCTGAGAGAAAACCATGGGATCACGCGATCAATCTCAAACCAGGCTTCCGTCCGAGAAAGGGCAAATTGTACCTCATGTCACCAACGGAGTTGAAAGAAGTGGACGATTTCATAGACGATCAAATGCGAAAAGGGTATATCCGACCCTCGAAATCACCACAGATGTCACTGGTCTTCTTTATACCAAAAAAGGATGGCAAGAAAAGGATGGTGCAGGATTACAGATGGCTGAATGAGTGGACGGTCAAGAATAACTATCCACTCCCCCTAATATCGCAACTCATCGACCGATTAAAGGGTGCTAAATTGTTTACCAAGATGGACCTCAGATGGGGTTACAATAATGTCAGGATGAAAGAAGGAGACGAATGGAAAGCAGCATTCATCACACACAGGGTAAAGCGCTACTCAGAATCCAATACGGACTCTAGCAACCACTCCACTTAACGAAACTTAGATAGAGCTTAGTGAATTTGAGGGGAAAGCCACAAAGACTAGACTAGAGTCTTTGGGCGTCGATTCAAAGGTTTATATACCTTACATGTGTATGTACTTGTTTACTACATGGTCCGTGTGAGTAGCTTACTAAGTATGATGTTATGATGAGGTCATAGTCCAGAACCTTCTAGACCGACGGAGATGAAAAGGGCGAGGCCCGGAAAGATCCGAGAATGTTCCAGAACATTCTATCCGAAAAAGGAAATAAGTTCCCACGGTCACGTGACAAAGGTCAGGTGACTTGATGATGTAACTTTCCCAGGGTTATGTGACCTCGAAAGCGTGGGAAAAGAGTGCGAAAATTGGGAAAAATGTGTACGTCTGTAACACAGGGGCACGTTCGAGCCCCTTGTGATGTACTTTAGCCAATGCAACTCACCAGCCACCTTTCAACACATGATGAATGACATTTACGACGATATGCTGTACTGCATAATCGTCTACATCGACAACGTCATGGTATTCACGAAAACAGATGATGAGAAGGAACACGACCGCATCGTATTGAAAGTTCTATGGCGGCTTCGTGAAAATGATCTGTACATTAAACCCGAAAAGTGTACATTTAAAGTTAAGCAGGTAGAATTCCTCGGAATGATAGTCTCCACCGAGGGTGTAAAAATGGACCAAGAGAAGGTCAAGGGAATAATGGACTGGCCCGTCCCCAAGAGCGTTAAGGGGGTCAGAGCGTTCCTAGGCCTAGCCAACTTCTACAGAAGGTTCATCGATAACTTCTCTGAAATCACCCTCCCCCTTAACCGCCTGCTTAAAAAGGACACACCGTGGGAATGGACGGAAAAAGAACAACAAGGTTTTGATACGCTAAAAGGAGCCTTTACCACTGCACCGGTGCTAGCGTATCCGCAAGACGATGCACAATATAGGTTAGAGTGCGATGCATTGGACTTCGCAACCGGAGCGGTACTCTCCATCGAGATAGAAGGACACTGGCGACCAATAGTGTATGCGTCACATAGCATGACCCCGGAACAGCGCAACTACACAGTCGCTGACAAAGAAATGCTAGCAATTATCCTTTCGTTGGAACAATGGCGCCACCATTTAGAAGGCGCAAAACAATTCGAGATCTGGAGCGATCATGCTAACCTCCAGTATTTCATGACTAGTCAGAACCTAAACTGACGACAGGCCAGATGGGCCCAGTATCTCACACGGTTCGATTACGTCTTAATTAAGAAACCAGGAACCGCCATGGGAAAAGCAGACGCGCTTAGCCATTGCGAAGATCATGTGATCGGCATCGACCAAGACAACAAAGGCATGGTCGTGCTACCCAAAGAGCGTGTAAGGAACCTGGTTAGGGTTACTGGCATGGAAGAGGCCGTCCTTGAAAGGATAAAGGAGGCCACAAAGGACTCTACAGAGCTCGCATCGGAAATCGACGAGAATGGACTCGTTTATAGAAACAAAAAAATATTCGTCCCTGACGTCGGCAATCTCCGCCTCGACGTCATTAATTTATACCATGATTCTACGGTAGCCGGACACGGAGGCACCGAGAAAACCCTGGAGTTAATCTCTCGGTATTACGTGTGGGAGGGATCTCGCTTACAGATCTCAGATTACTGTTCAAGATGCGAAAGATGCGCTCGAATGAAACCCTCCAACACAGCACCAGCCAGAGAACTCCGTCCGCTCCCTATCCCAGAAGGCCCATGGAAAGACATATCTGCGGACTTTATCACAGACTTACCCGAAAGCGACAGCTACACATCCATCCTAGTAGTTGTCGACCAATTTTCTAAAGAAGCGGTATTTATTCCAACCACAAAGGACATTACCTCCCTTGGCACCACCAAGCTATACAGAGATCACGTCTGGAAGCTTCACGGAGTCCCCCTATCTATCGTATCTGATCGAGGACCTCAGTTTGCTTCCCAAGTAATGAAGGAACTATCGAACATGCTAAAAATTAAGTTAAAACTCTCTACGGCCTTCCACCTGCAGACAGATGGACAGACGGAGCGTACCAATCGGGAACTCCAACAATATTTAAGAATCTTTATGGCAGAGCGCCAAAAAGACTGGTCAGAATGGCTCGCGATAGCCCAATTCGCGTACAACAACCGAGTACACTCGGCCACAGGGAAAGCGCCCTTTCAAATAACGCTTACGTACGAACCCCGAATGGAAATAGAACCCGTTCCAGCTAAGGCACCGGCAGCCCAACAATTCGCCGACACCATAGCTCAAACCCTAGAGCAAACACATAATTCGCTACAGAAGGCGCAAGATCGGATGAAGAAACAGGCCGATAAGAAGCGCTCCCAAGCCCCTATTTATGAAACCAATGACAAGGTTTGGTTATCCACCAAGAACCTAAACCTTAGAGGCCGAAACTGTAAATTATCAGAACGATGGCTAGGACCCTATAAAGTGGAAAGAATGGTTGGAGATAATGTGGTAGAGCTCCGCCTACCCAATTCAATGAAAATCCACCCAGTAGTAAATATATCCCGAGTCAAACCCTACAAGGAATGACTACCGAGACAAGTAACTTATAAACCCTCACACGCCCTCGTTACCGAAGAAGGACACGAGGAATACGAAGTCAATTACATCGCAGATTCACGGCTAAAGGGAAATAAACTGGAGTATCTCGTCCACTGGAAAGGATACCAGGAAGAGGACCGAACTTGGGAACCTGTAGCAAATCTAGTGAACGCCAGAGAGGCAATCACTGATTTCCACACGTCTAAACCAAACGCACCACAAAAACTGCGAATGGTACAAACGGACTTTTCAACCCTATTTAAACCATATGAAAATTTCACCGAAGCAAGATCATTATGGTCTAGACTGGATGTCAACGACCATAGAGGGGGTGGTGTTACAAACGCCTCCTAAGTAACGCTTCGTCTGACAAATTTCCCACGCTTTCGAGATCACGTGACTGTGAGAACCGATTACATAAGTCACATGATCCCTCAAGCACGTGACCGTGGGAAATCCTTTCCTTTTACGGATACAACATTCTAGAACAAGGCCGGATCTTTCCAGGCCTTGCCTATTTAATTACCAACAGTCTAGAACGGACTAGACCCATGACATCATGATGATATCATACTTAGTAAGCTATGCACAGACCAAGTAGTAAACAAGTACAAACATCATGTAGTAGTATATAAACTGAGCAAAGAATGC
>JBBPKQ010000133.1:6080-18937 GCA_038089315.1 Crocinoboletus aff. laetissimus | reverse complement strand
GGGGCGAAACCATAAAAAGACGTCCTGCCTCCCCCCCCCCCCCCCCGTCCAGGACACGACAGACTCACGGAGAAACAGATCATGACGACGTGGGTTTCTGCATAGCTCAGTGATCGCAACCTATCGAATTCCTCCTGCCCTAAGGATTTCTTGAAACGTCAGAAGTTATGACACGCGACTCGCCAGGGCCAGTTGGAGCGCTTACCGGCGGTGTCCCACAAGCTTAGTTCCACGAGATGGTCGTCGACGTAGATGTCGTGAACGTAGTTCTCGAACACGGTCGGCTCGCTGTACGATGTACACGTGTGGTGCTTGGAACGGGTCCATTTAAAACTCACTATACTTGGGTAAAGAAGCCCCTGGTGAAAACGTTGAGCAGTGATGTTTTGCCTATGAATGGGCCCCCGTGCTGAGTTGTCAGGAGGAGGAACGAAGGCTGGACCCATACCGCAAGCACCATCTCCGCAGACGACAACCTTCCTCTGTACCTGGAAACATGTGTAAAGGGTGAGTACACCACGCTCCGCAATGGGAATATTGGTCTTACAGGACGGCGACCAAAGCCAGCCTTTGAAGAAGAGCCGCAGATCGCCATGAGGAGTGTGGATGGAACGAGAAAGACGCGCGAGGAGTGGTAGTATAGGTCTGGCATGTTCCAGCAGTGCACAATGTTTAGCCTTGTTTGTCGACACGCGTTTTGGATCAAGAATGGATCAAGAAAGAAAAAAAAAAAAAAAAAGGTACAGACAGACATGGACAGGCTAAATGTACAGTGAGAGCGAGCGAGAGCACTGCCAGGACCTTTCTCTTAGCTACAGCATATTAAACCTTCACCGCGATGACAAGACAAAGTCCAGAACGACGTGACAGCAAACACCCCAAACTCATACAGCTCGAATCACGAAATCTTGCCATGTGTTCTGCATCATGTTGGCCTCCGGGGACTCGCGTCGGGTTGCGGACGCGTGGCCATTCATATGAGAGTAGTCGTTCTCGGAGACCGTCGTGTAGTCGTAGACAGGGAAGTAGTTCGGGAACTGCCCCGGTACTAGTTCCATCGGCTGTACCTGGGTCGGGCAGTCGTTGTACCCGGACGCCTCGTACTGCTCTCTTATGGGACTGTTGAAAGGGGACGCCTCGACAAACGTGGGCCCGTTGGTGTGAGGGCCGGCAGTGTGGCTAAACGTTTTGAGATAGTCCACGACGTTGGGATGGACGTGATTGGTCCCAGATGCCAGCGGGAGCGGCACTACCGGATTTGAAGACGTGGGCGAACGGTCAATGACCGTGGGCGATAGTTGGGGCGACAGCGAGTCTTTCTTGGCTACAAGCCGCGTCTTCCCACCAAGCGTCGAGAGCTCGTCGTCTTCTTCGAATGGCGACCCCGGTTCAGAATGGCTCGACAACTGCCGTGCGAGAGGTGAGATTTTTCCCTTTCGAAATTCGTTCAAGCTGATGTGCGCCTTTTTTTGCAACGTAATCATGATTTCCTGAGGGCTGGGTGAGCAGGCAAAGCGACTTGTAGCAGAAGGTACAAGTTTACCAATACGGGCTGGGCACGAAATCCCCGTGCTGCCTTGGAGAAAAGTTCGCAGGCAGAGTCCAACTGGACGAGTGCGGAGGGTGCTAGACTCATCGACGGACATCGGGTAACGACAGAACCCAACACGATCTACGATTCGCATCACAAGTGTGTGATTCCATCGACCTGTCAGCACTGCTCCAGTCGTGGAGCTTGTCGGGCTTACGTACCGCACATGAAAACATGTGGGTCCACATGAACCACATTCGTTCACTAGGCTCCTTTAGTTGTACATGAAGGTTCCGCATCAAGGCCACAAGCGAGCCTGCACTGCGGTAGGCGGCGATAACCGAAGTCCCGTATGGACTGCCGAGCGGATCCTTGGGGTGATCAGTCAAGGCACGGGCAAAGAAACTCCGGTGGAGATAGAGGAGATCTGATTCAAGTAATATCAGTAGCAGTATCTCGCAGGTGCAAGAGACAATACGCGCTCATTTCGCGAATAGCGAGAACGATGTGCCGTTGTAGAATCAGCGAAACGCTCTCCTGATGGCGCGACTCCGGAGGGGATGAGTTGCCAAATCCAGCAACTTGCAGACTGGGAGGGACTGGGAATGCGCGAAGCTTGCGGTCCAGTTGAAGGACTGTTGCGTACGTCGGTGTCCTTGCGCCAAAAGCTTGATCGTGGACCACGCTCATACATTCCGATGCGAAGCGGTGTTTCCAAGCGTGGACTGTGAAGATATCGTCAGACAGATTCCGATGCTATCGCGGATGCGCACATGATTCGTCGTCGGGTTCTCCAGCAGAGGGCTGCTTGCAATCGATATGTGACAGATAGAATGACGGGGGGCGTCCAAACGTCCAGCACTGCAAATGGTAATGAATTGACTGTTCCGCGTTTCATATATCTTTTCCCACTCACCTGCCATGAGTCGTACGTGTACAGTTCCCAAAACAACTCACGGCGGCGGTTCGTTTCCTTTTGGTCCACTCCCCATCTGCTTGGGTCACGGTCTGTGTGAAAATGAAGGAAATAGGTTAGCGTCCGTTATCCGATCAAACGAGGGGATACAGACGGAGCCCGATCTGGTTTAAATCACGGGAAACACGTTTGCTTAGGCCCTTGCGAACGATAAGCGGGCACACTCACGCTTTGAGCAATCTTGATGGCCATGCCGATGGTGGCCCAGCGCGTGCCCGAATTAGATCCGTGTCTATCAGATAAGAACAAGAAGAAGGTGATGAGGAACTACCAGGCCGAACATCAGTATCCGGTTGCTGCGACGGGATGGCTGTACATGCCAAAGTCTGAACGGCGCTGATAGTAGGGTCCTCGAAAAGCGAACTCTGGAAGAGCGAAGCGCGTGCGAGTTGGTGGTATTTCTCGGCCTCGATGCTATAGGCAGAGTTCTTGATATCCACCAAGCTTCCGATTGCGAGGACCATGAACATGAGAGCGAGCTTGTGAGAGAGGAGTGGGTCATCGGATGGGGGGGCGGGATCTTGGGAATAAAATAAAGGGTATATTTCCTCGAAGAAATCCCGCTCGCTGATTGGATTGTACCTGAGACGACGGATGGGAATCACAGCGGTGATGAGAGTGGAGATCGCTCACATCCAAGCGCCAAGGGTGTAGTAGACTCGACAGAGGTAGTGGGCTTTGTGTGATTCGGGAAGATACCAAAATAGCTCTCGTAGGCGGACATTCTCGACCTGGAGCGGATGTGAGGATGGGACGAGGGGAAAGGCACCACTCCGTGCCAAAATCTCGGGGGAAAGGACAGTCTGTAAGGAGGCCAGTCGGCCGGCCTCGGACTCGCGGGCTTCCGAGCCTTCATTCTGAAGTCAGGTCAGATCGATCGCGGAGTGAGAGCTCGATATGGGTTACCTGCAAAAAGTACTAGACAAGGGGGTGAGCGTGAATGGGATGTGCTGTGTGACGGGGGTGACTGACCCAGGAATTGGCTATAGAGCCGTAAAACTTGGTGCCTCCTGAAGCGTTGATTGATAGGGAGCCAAAAGCGTCCACGACTTCGCCGCTTTGGTCCTCTTCCTTTACATCGCCTCTGGGGGTATTACGCTGGTTGGGCGGTTCTCTTTGTAAAGGGGCCTTGATTTGGAGAAGGTCGTCTGTTAGGAGAGGATGCCTATCGTGGGAGACGTGGGAGTGGGACTGTCTGAGGGCATCCTCGAGCTCGCGAACACGGTTGCAGAGGACGGAGATCTTTTCGTGGAGTTCTTGTGTTGATGCGAGCACGAAGCTGGGATTTCTGAGGGGGAGTGGGCAGACACGAGGAGGATGGGGACGCACCGATTACCTTGACCGGTGGTCAAAGAGCCTGAATCGCGGAAGGGATTACGTGGGGGGAAGGGGAGGAAGCGAGGGAGGGATGACGTACCGTCCGGACAGATCGCGCCGCAGCCACGCTTGACGCAAGAGCCACAGGGAATATTCCTGTCGCAGCGCAGCTTCAAGCTGGGGAGGGGACGATGGGGAGGGTGTTGTAGGAGGGATGAGACGTGACGGACCGTCTGCACTCGGCACACGATAGACGAGTTGCGCCCTTTCTGCGTTTCTTGGAAGGGTCTGGGTAGAGATTCGGGTCCATGTAGATGGAGGAGGAAGGAGGAGGGAGGGAGGAGGAGGAGAAGGAGGAGGAGGAGGAGAACGTCGAGGACGAAGAGAGAGCGCGCGATAGCTCGATGGGGTTTCCCGGGGGAATTTTTCAAGCTGGTTAAAAATACTCTCTCAGTGGTAGTACATCCAGCAGAGGGGGTAATTTCCTTTTTTGGATTTACTCCAACTAACCGACAACCTGAGCCGATACCTCGTCAAACCTGCCCAAATTTTTTTATTTTTCCCCTTGGGATGGCCAGACGACGTTTTCCATCAAACCCGATCTCAACTTGGGACGGGGAACGGAGAAATCTTCATGGCCGACTTGCCACCGCCGTTGATCGCGACGCCTCCCGCCGCCACCGTGCCTCGAGTCCCTCGACGACGAAGACGAACCACACACCGCCATGCGACTCGAGACATGCGCCGCCCGTGTCTCGGCTCAGCACGCTTTCTAGCGGCCCTGCCGCTCCCCCCCCCAGGAAACGAGGGAGATAACATCAATCGGCGGACGACCCAGACGACCCCCACATGCACGCGTACTGGAGATCCACCTATCCGCGGAGATTTCTTCTGCTGGTCCTTGTCGACGTCGACCGACCCTCGCCACCGTACGTGTGTGTTTTGGGGGCGAGCGAACACCACCGAGGGATCCAGCGAACTAAATAGTACATACCGTACACTACCAAAGTTTAGGATCTCTGCAAGTAGCGTAGTATCCAAATGTGTAGCTCGTATTCTACAATGGGAATTAAAAGACCTGTCTCTCGTTCATATCGCAACGGGGGCAAAGACACCCTCCGCTCCACCTGGCAGGGCAAGTCCGCCCGTCTTCGGTTCGGGACTCGCCCCAGCATCCCTCGCAGACGAACCTGATGCCACGCTCGTCGTGTCTCTAACCAGCACGCTTGGCCGGGCAAGTTCGCTCACTGGGCTCACAGGCTCCGCGAGCGATTCTTCAATGGATGACGTATCGGACAGTCCATTATACATCGCTTCCCGTTCAGAGCGCGGCGATTTGACGGGCGTGGTGGAAGAAATGCTGCCACTTCGAGCTCCAAAGAATTCCCCGAGCTTCCTTGAAAGCGGTTGAGGGGGTGGTGACGACACGTTGTTAGCCGTCGTCGTCGTAGCTGGTATAAAGGCTATCGTTGTCGCGTCCACTGGGTTTTTAGCTAACGGCTCGGTTCGCCAGAGCTTGAAGCCCCATCCCCCCGTCCCCGGTGCGCTCTTCTTAGACTCGCCCTGCAAAGATGACGGTATCACCGAACATCCACCCGTGCTTGCTGTCGACGTCCCGACGTTGTGTTCCTCTATGAACACACGAAGAGCCTTGACGCACAATTCCGACGCCTCGCGTGCTTCATTCGCCTCGTTCATCTCGTGCTTTGCCTCGTCCAGCTCTGCCCGTACACCAGCAAGCTCCTTACGAAGCATATCAACCTCGACCGACTCTTCCGACTGGGAAACAGAGAGGGGAGGGGACGCGCGACCAAATACCCCAGGTGATCTCGCCATGGGTGCCAACCTGTTTGCTAGCATGGCGTGGTCGGGGAAAGCAGAGCTCGTCGGACCAGGTGTACCATGCGGTGAGCCACCGTCCAACATGGCGAACCCCGAGTCTGAGACTGACGAAATACGTCGGTGTGTATGCACCCGCCCGGCGTGCGATCCGGTGAGCGGTGTAAACGACGCCCGCTTCGACGTCTGTGGACCCGCCAGGGAGGCGAGCGTGGCACGTGAGAGGTCCAACCCCGACGGCACTTGGCTCTGCCTTCGACTCTCGGATTGGAGACGCATGAGTCCCCGCCTGAGCGCAGAGTCGACAGCTGGACAAGGGTACACGACGGGAGTGACATACCTGCTTTCCTCGACTTTCGTCCGCAACACGGAGATGGTATTCTCGTCTTCCCT
Source organism: Crocinoboletus aff. laetissimus (assembly GCA_038089315.1). NCBI lineage: Eukaryota > Fungi > Basidiomycota > Agaricomycetes > Boletales > Boletaceae > Crocinoboletus > Crocinoboletus aff. laetissimus. The sequence goes on along the minus strand of JBBPKQ010000133.1, from coordinate 12,881 downwards.
GGCTTTGCTGTTTGCGGCGTCGAGCTCCTCTTGCATTCTGGAGCACTTGTCCGTCATGTGGGTCAGGGTGTCGGTGAGGTCCTTATCCCTGGCTTGAATTTGAGAGAGTACGTTGGCGAGCTCGTCTCGATGGCGAGTGACCTCTGCGAGAGACAACCTCAGGTCGGAAACGATGTGCGCAACGACTTGTGGATCGAGTGACTGTGGGCGCTGTGCGCCTCCGGGGGTGGGCGGGGGGAGCGACTCATTGTCGAGCTGACGCTCGAGCTCGAGCGTGAGGTCGATGGAGTAGGGTCTATCTCGCGTGTCGTCGGGGCCGTCGTCGGTGGTAGACATGGTCGGTTGTTAAAACCAAAGGCAAAGGCGGGACACCAAGCATGTACCATACTACCGCTCGCCTTTCCGATCCTGCCCTCACGTGATTCAATTCGCTGTCTGCTACCATCAGCCGTTCATTCGTCCTGACACCGCCATGTCAACACATCTATCGTACACGCGTGTCGTAAAGGAGGTAACACCCCCGCTTAAATCTTTTCTGTCGAGCTTTTGTTGCTAGGAGTGTGTCAAGGAATCGATGCAGATGATCCCGTCGCGCTCGCTCCACGGATAGCCCCACCGGTGCAGCCATTCTCTAACACCTGCAGCGAGGCGTGCACGCGAAGCCCCCCTTGCCACGTCTTGAGTTCCCGTGTGCTTCTCTTCTCCAACGATGGCGTACGCTAAAAATACCATAAGAACAGATGAGGGCAGCATCTAAAAAAAATCTAACCAAGGCCCAAAAAGTGTTCCCGTTCCAGCTTCCAAGCCGAATTAGCCAGTTCAAGATATACAGCCGAGCACTCACTGCAAGCACGAATTCCTCTAGCACCTCGGTCGCCTCGTTCGAGTGTAGTCCATGCAGGTCCAGCATGGCTTCCGTCCTTTCCTCCGGAGACAGTCTCGATTCACCACCAACGTCCTTACTTGCAATACCCAAACAAATCCCCAGTCCGCCACCACACGCGCGTCCTCGCGCACTCCGATCTCCCACTTCGTCCGACCAGTTCAGGTCTCGGCTCTTGACAGCCTGCTCAGCAAGCTTGGCACGTTCTCTTACAAGCCTTCCGGCGGCCTCGGTCATCTCATTGCTCATCTTCGCGTTCAGATCGTGCCCTTCCCGACTGAACCGCTTGGCGGCAGCTCCATCTCCCCGCCTCCATGCATCAGCAGCTCGCGAGAGACAGGCATTTCGAGCCGCACCAAGTTGCAGTGCACGAGAACGATACGACATATAGAGACCATTTATCGACTCTCCGGTCGGCAGCGTCGGCAGCAGCGTCGGAGCTCGCAGCTTGATACGCGGAGAGGGTTTCGGCGCGACAATCGTGGTTCGGAGCTGGAGGTTGTCAGCAGAATTAGTGCTAGAAAGTGGCTCACGCCGACCCGCCATTGCCCGGTCCGTGGGTACTAGCACTGGTACGGGTCGTTTGACCGCAGCCGCAAATCTTGTGCGGCCTGGGTCATGTTGCCAATGTGCTCTCTTGCTCCTTCCGAGCGTAGAGCCATCAAAGCCTAGCGCGGGAAATTCATCTGAAGGCGGACTGGAAGTCCCAGTCGGACTCCCAACGTTGTGCTGTAAGTTCGTCCGGGAAAGTGCGTTCGTGACAGTCGCGACATCGACATCATTGGGCAGGTGGTGCAAAAATTCACATTGCTCTTGCTTTGCACACATCCCACGCAACCAGAATCGGCACAGAGCGCGCTCAAGATCATGGCTGCAAATACAAGTAAATCAGGGACAGGTGGTTTACGGAGAGTGTAGTTTAACGTATTATACCTGAATCGACAATCCGCTCGTAAACATTCGCCGGCGAGGTAGTATCGGCACACACGGTTTCCACCTGGCACAGGTCGCGCACCGGTACCTCTTACAGCCTGCCTTGCCACGTTCGTGTGGCCAGACCGCCCACCACGCAGCACGGGTGCAGGACCGTCCCTCGTGACCAGGGTAACACGGCCACCCATCGGTTGCGTTCTCGTCTGCGCGTGTTGAGGGGTAGTTGGTAATGCGCGGTCGATGAGCCAAGCCATGGCTTTCTCGAAGTCATATCCATTCTGGGAGAGCGCCTCCTCGAGCTCAGAAGGAGCGAGGGTTGAACCAAAGACGGAACTCAACACGTCAAGGGGGGTCATGCCATCAGTGAGGTAACCGGATGTATCTGGGTCTTCGCCTGGAGTATCGTATTGAGGATCATAATCGTAACCAGTAGGATAATATCCGGCGCGAAGGTCGTCGGGAGACTGACTCGAAAGGGCTGAGTCAGACCATTGATCAAAGTCAGTGATTGTGATCGGGTGGAATGAATTGGGTGCCGTCTTCGGTGCGAAGGGATCAAAGGGGTCATCATCATCATCCTCTTCACCTCCTCTCGTGGAGGAGCGAAGTTGACTTGGTGTGGCAGCCCGAGAGGGAATATTCTGATCTGGGAGAAGCGGAGCAGCAATCGCGAGGTTAGATGTGGCTCTGAGCGGACTGTGAGACCACAAATCAGGCGATGGGGTCTCAGTCCTGCTATAGCCCGACAACGTAGCAGGGTTGGAGGAAGCAGCCGAGAGTGGCCGTGGAATGGGTTTGAATTCTGTGGCTTTGGCACTAAGCAGCCTCGGAGAGGAGATGGGCGACGCGGGGAGGCTTGCTGTGAATTGAGCGTGGGCCTGTGCGGCTTGAGAATGCGAGGGCACGGGTGAGTTCATAGGTGAAACGCTACGAACGGAGATATAAGACGGCGGGTTAGCGCTGACAAGCGGGGATGCGACAGGGGTGTGTGGTCTACGGAATCCGATGGAAAACGGGGAATTCGGAGCTGAGGAAGGTGTATCGGGTCTGTTAAGCCGTACAGAGTGAGAAGACGCCCTGGAAGAGGGTCGTGACGGGCGTCGGGTTGGGGTGAGGAACAGGAACGGAACGCCTGCCACGTCGTCGTGGTGTCTGTGCATGAGGTCGAGGACATGCTGTTCGAGCTACGATGGAGTTGATTGACTTTTAGAAGACAGATTGGGGATGGACGACTGACCATATCGTCATCAACACCGCACTCTAACTTGAGAACGTCTTTGAGAACGTCCTCCTGTTCCTCGGCGAGCAGGGAGGCCACCTTGTTCACCAGTACGGTGTTGACACGGTTCAGATCGTCGCCGTCATCGACATCGTAGCCCTCGGGTGGAGATCTGTGCTGCCGAAGTATAGCAGAGAGTTGGGCACGAGTGTGGGGAAATCTCTGAACTTGGCCCACGAAGCCAAGGCCATGCTCGGCTGCATTGTCATTGACGCCGTCTGCACTGGGAGGGGAGAGCGCCGAGGGGAGGGTTAGTGTTTGGGGCATCAGTTGGTGACAGTGAAAGATAGGACGATGATCTGTGCATGGGCGGTTGAACGCCTCAGCGTGAAACTCGAAGAGCGCCGTAGCGAACACCGAGCGCACACAAATAACGTCAGCTCTCGCAACACCGTTGCTAACGACGAGCACGCTCTTGTTGTATTCTTGGCTATGTATCCATAGTCTCACTCGTCCCACTGAACAAGCACATATTCCTCCCGCCAACATTCCTTGTCATCTTCTCCTCCGTCATCCAGGCAGCAGTCACTCCCGCACGAAAACACCATGCAGGTACCCCATTCCATTCCTCGGCTTCCCGACTCCTTGCTGCGCTTGAATACATCTTGCACTGCCTTGATCCTTTGTTCATCTGTCAATTTTCGTACATCCAGATGCTTATCAACGACCGAGTCTCTCAGGACGTTGATCAGATTAGGCATCAACTGGCATTCGAATACCCTGCTCGAGTGGCAACAGGGACAAGATGGGATTGATGCTGTGCTGTAGGAGCGTTTCGTTGGCCGAACAACCTTGAAGTCTGCTTTCGTGACTGGGAGAGGTACCTGGGTGGCCGCAGGGAATAGCAGTTCAAAAACCTTGTCTGATGTAAAAGGCAGAGGGATCCCTTTAAGCTCGTAGCTGCCAGGCAGAGACTCTCAGTCTAGTCCAGATGTCATTCATGCGCAAAAAGGCGACCTACCGAAGACATTGCTCTCCCGTAAATCCAACGCGCTTCGTGAACTGATCGAATACGTTGTCTATCACCAACGAGTTCTCGTACGTTTCCAATGCCCATATTGGATCTTTTCCGGCTTTATTATCTGCCTCAATGGGGTCCTCTATCCTGGCACTCGCCGGGACCTTTGCCTTGGAAGGCCGTGGAATGTACTCGGATAGTGTCGACAAGTATACCGCAGGGTAGGACGGTGCTGCGGCCCAGAATGAGTCTGCGAGTCTCGTCGAAGTCATAGCTGTGATGAGTGACTTCTCGGACGACGAAGAACCGTCGCTCTCTGCGTCACTGCCGTCGTTGTGGCCTTGCTCGGGCTGACTGGGGGTATCGATCGCCGGGTCACCGAATATTTGGTAACCCAGACCAAAAGTTATTGGTTCGACGATGGGCTTCATCTAAGGGCCAGTCAACAAAACAAGGATGAATATCTGTGTGACTACTCACAGAGAATGGATTGGTCGACGTTGCCAAATTTGCAAGCGGGGCGACCGTCTTTTGTGGTTCAACCCTGCGCGCTTTCTTTTTCTCGAGCTGGGCTGCATAGACCGCGTTATATCTCAAACCACGCCATGCCCGTATGCTGTTGGCATGTGAGACGCATGACTGATTGTACAGAATCTTGCCTACCTTCCGATCTGCCTTTGACAAGTGGAGCGAGCACAGCCCCAAACATACAACGCACGGTCCATGAAACTCTCTTCGAACGGACACCACACCTGCAGGAGGAGTTCCATGGGATTTGAACAGACCTTGCACTGGGACGATGGAAAGGGGAGTTCCCGTGAAGGCAAGAACGCCTTGAAGAGCGAAGTACAATTAAATCGGCATTGAACATGTTGCTCGTACATCGGACAAGAGACAGAGCTCGTACAGGAAGACCACCGATGCGAGAGACTGCAGCATCTCTGAGGTCGGCATCCGCCTCCGCACTCCCGTCAGGGACACCGAGGAGGACGTCTGTCTCCATAGCGGTACCGAACTCTTCGTCGGAATCGGACCAGTCGGAATCGGCTGAGACAGGCATACTGTTGAAAAATGAAGTCAGTAGGGAAGGGGGAGATGGTGGGATGAAATGAGGATCAGATATGCATGAATGGTAAAAGAAAAGGACTCGTCACGAAGGACAACGGGAGGAAACCTCGCGCGGAACATGTCAGACTCGTCATCTATGTATTCATCCAATGTGGAGGGGGAGGCTCGACCGTTCACTTACCTGACTTGATGGTATCGACCAGAGCAGAGACGAAATTTCTTACCAGATGAGAAACGATGTCCTTGTTTGGGCCGGTGCCGCCTTCACTGTCGCCTTGGTTGCTTGGTTTCGCTATGTCTGCCCCGGATGCACGGACGCGTAGAAAGATCAGTTTACAACCTGCCAGGCTCCTTTTTGCCTCGCCGCGCTCTTTAATCATCCCCAGACTTGCCTCAACCGCATTGCCCAAGATACTCCTTCCCAACATCCTCTTCGTCCTTGCACTCTTTGCCGCAAAGGAGTCCCTCCTCTCTTACGATGTCGGTGTCTTCTGGGTCGTCATCAGAGTCCTCGCCTTGGGTGCCTTGGGCATGCTAGTCAGGGAGGCCTTAACTTTGGAGTTTTCGAACGCGCCCCATATCGAAGTAGGTCGTTCTTATCATCATCTCACGTCGTCTCACAGTTCCGTAGTGGACAGCGCTAGGTGTATCTTCCCTCTTGCTCTTCATACAGCAGGCAGCGCTATATACCGCCCTCTATCGGCTACCTTCCTTCCGGCATGTTCACCGCGTTACCTTATCTCACGAAAGGAATTCATCCCTTCCTGACAGTGTTATCCTATTTGTCCATTTTTCCTCTTCCTGGGTGGACGCGATGGTAGCATCTCTTTACCACGGCTGGAATATCACCTAATTGTCGCTGCCAGATATCTCGTCCCCTCATCGTCGTGTCTTCCTTCGTCCTCTCCTTTTTCGCTGATATTACCCTGTCCCACAGAGCTCCTACCAACATTCTCCCTGGCTATGCCTGTGTCATAGCCCACGGACTAGCTACGCATGCTTTGGAACATTTTCGGGGTGTCTTGTCACCTACACTCAGTCCCATCGTGGTTACTGCCGCGAGTACAGTTGGCGCTGCGTTGCTTGGCCTTCCCCTCTATGCCTTCAGGCAGGCATTGGTGAGATTCTCTCTTATACGGGCAGACCTTCACCTTACTCCGTCAGCTCGATTCCCGTCCATCACCTGTCGTCCCTTTGGTGTCATTGGCTGTTCTTCCTCTCCTCACTCTAAATACTGTATTCTTGACGCCAGACACCAAATCGAAACAGTATAATCCTCATCAAGTTGTCAGAGTGTTTCTGCTCTCTTATCCATCCACTTTCTTCATTGCTATTGCCTTGGGACATCTTGGATTTTCCCAGTACCCACATTGGATCGATCTTGTGCTCGGCACGATGCTCTACTGCGGTACGACGAATAACAGTCGGGAGAGTGTTTACTCACATGGATTATCATCACAGCGATGTATCCGGGCAAAGATCAGACACCCTCATCTTCTCTGCGGACACCGCTATCAAAACTCGTTCGCTTCTACCTAAATTCTATCCTCTCAGAGAACGAGTCTAGAAAGATCTTTTATTTTTTGGCCTTAAATCTGTGTTACATGCTCGTGCAAATGCTTTACGGTGTTTGGACGAATAGCCTGGGACTCATTTCAGATGGTGAGTCAATTCCATATA
>JBBPKQ010000129.1:0-12648 GCA_038089315.1 Crocinoboletus aff. laetissimus | reverse complement strand
ACCTGATCAAACGGCAGAACCGCTCCGGTGAACTTTTTGCAATCCTGTCCAAAGACTGTTCTAAAAGCGAGCTCAGTGCCGCACTCGAATCCGTCGCACTGTCGTATCTTACTGCGCACTACATCGATGGCGTAGCCGCCATCTTTGCATCCCAACCACCCGATCATTTTACAGTCCAGATCGTTTCTAACAAATACAACCCAGCCAACTTTTGGTCTGTGATCGTCCTCGACAAGGTCGTTTTTCGTGGGCTCATCGTACAGACAGGTCGGGCAGATGGCGTTCTCAATATCAGATTGACTTTGGGGAACCAAAGACGATCGAGGGGAAGATTCTCGTCAATGTTCACTACTATGAACAAGGAAACGTACGGGCTTTCTCGCTCCGCCCTACGAACAGCGTGCTCAAGCTCATTCATGCGTAGGTCCAGCTGGAAACATCGCACGACGTCTCGATACCAATACCGCCCGCAATTACCCATTCATCTCGGAGCGCGGCGGCAAACAAGATATTTGCGCTGATCGATGCGGAGGAAACACGATTACAAACATCACTGAACGAGTCGTACCACGAAATGAGCGAAAAGGCGTTCAAGGGTCTCAGACGTGCGCTTCCACTGACGAGGCAGAAGATCGATTGGGATAAAGTAAGCTTGGTCTATACTTGATGTGGACCTCTTCACAATGCCTCCAAGGTGACAGGATACAAGCTTGGCGCCGAGCTCACGGCAAGCAAAGGCGTCTTTGCCACTGCATCGTGAATTTCGCGATAGTGCACTTTCGTTTTAATTTAATCTGGTTGCCAAAATCACGGAGCTCGAGATAATGGAGATCTGTTAGTTATGTTCCAATATCAACCCGCGTTCTTCGACACATCAGGGTGAGGTCAACTTGACAGCATCAGATAGGGATGACAGATACAGGAAAACAAGAAACCAGCGATATCGTAGATTATGAATTGACATCGTTAATCGGATCATAGCTTCGCTAGTTTCGCCTTGGACTGGAATTGTTCCTCTGTGACCCCTTTACCCATCGCTGCTGTCGAGGAGATCCCACCAGTTACGGTCTTGAGCAGACTGTCAACATAGTCACCGCCACTCCACTGCACAAGAATGAGTCGAGATCGTTGACCTATGCAGACGGCGCCGTACCTTCTGGTGGGTCAATACGTCGCAGCCAAGCTCTCGTTCCTTGCGCTGCACAATGTCGACATAGGCTTTCATGCCCTCCTTTGCAAATGCGCCTGAGAAAAGATCGCTAATGTACCCATTCGAGTGCAGACCACCGAGCTTGGATCAGATCGAGTCACTACGCTGTTCACAACACAACACTTCCCACAAACCTACCGTGATGAACTGCCAGCAGAAACCGAGCTTGCCTAGCTCCCAGATATAGTCTTTCGTGTCCTTGGTGGTGAGACCGGCGGCCTCCCAGTTGAAGGAAGGGCTAAGGTTATACGCAAGCCAATGACCGGGACGGATGGCATGCACACCATGCGCAAACTCCCGCGCCTGGGCAAGGATGGGTTTTGCCGTTTCCATCCACAAGGCGTCGGCGTAGGGTGCATACTCGATGGAGCGCATGACAGCGCACTTGGTACCGCCTTGGTAACGGTAGTATCCTTCACGGGTTCTCGGTGCGTCCCAGTTCCAGTAAGGAATGTTCCTCAACTGAAACTCTTTCTGGGCGATGGCGATTGCTTGGGGGTATGACATATGCGATACCTGGTCTAGGAACTGCTGCACGATGCGTCGCGAGGCGCCCTGCGAAACCAGGGCATTCGCCAACGTCTCCGAGAAGAGTTGGAGATTCGCAGAAGTGGTCCATGTGTCCTCGACGATCTGAAGATCGTTACCTGACTTTCCCGCTGCCTCTGCATCGAGCAAGACAGTAGCGAGGGGCGGCAGCGACGGATTCGTCGAGCCGAGGATGAACGGGTGGTCTCGATCATCGATGTTGGACGAGATCATCGTGGCCGCCTCCGAGTCTGTGCGTGCGACGATGACGTTCTCTACGCCCATGATGTCAAACTGAAGTCGGATCGCGATGAGACGGTTGATGTGCTCCGCGACGGGCACGAGCACCTTGCCGGCCATGTGCCCGCACTTCTTGGTTCCTGGTGCTTGGTCCTCTATGTGGATGCCAGCCGCCCCTTTCTCGACGAACATTTTGGCGAGTTTCATCACGGCGGTGAGACCACCGTGGCCGGTATCGGCGTCAGCGATCAGGGGACGGAGGTAATCAATGTATGGGGTTGCTGCAAGCTCGGCGTCGGTCATGCGAGACCGCGCTTCGCGCTGCTTGCGGTCGTGGAACAGCTGGGCCATGAAGAGATGCTCGACCTTGTTCGGTACCGTATTGGAAGGGTAGTCTGTCGACGACACATAAACGTCAGAATAACAGATCTGTGTCTCAGAGGGCGCGAACTGAGACTCTCACCGGCGAGGTCGGGACCTGGTTCGTTCGTGCTGGACGCTGTCGAGGACGATTGCCATCCGGAGATGTAGACTGTCTCGAGGTATTTCGCCATCTGGGTGACCTGCACTGGATCGAGCCTTGTGTCTCGAACATGAGCACAATGAACCAGCTGTCCGGTGGCAAGACTCACGCGCCGTATGTATGGGATGGCGTACCGTTCTTGGCATGTCTGGACAAGAGCGCAAAGAGCTTCTTTCCCTGTATGTTGGAGGGATATTGGATCGGGATCGATCCTCTCTTCGAAACGACCTGCGCAGCCGTGTAGGGACGCTTCGTACGTGCGAAGCGAGTGCTCTGTTTTGGAGGAGGATGGGCTCGATGAACCTGGTGAGTTGATAGGGGCCATACCTTGAACCATCGCTCGACTTGGGCTACTTCAGCCAGGAAAGCGGCGCGTTCGTAGCTGGCCATGACTCGGCGATGAAGAACGGGGAGCAGGCAAATTTAACAGAGCAGACGGTGGGGAAACTGGCGTGGGTCATGTTGGGGCGGCCGTTCAGGCTTGGGCGGTCTTACATGTGATTCCGTCCAGTGACCATCCTCGTGATTGCTTCAGTTCTCATACCGACAATGTTGCATGTGCCAGTGTGCTAAGCTTAGCCGACACCTGAAGCACATCGGATCCTACAGCAAGTAATCTAACATGACATGGTCATCTGCGATCGCCGTCGTAGACTAGGCCAGCTAGCCCGTAGCGCACCACGAACGCTAATACGCTCCCGGCAACCTGCTCATCCGTGAGTTTCATCAAGCTGCGGTTCAGCCGCCACTCACTTGTGTAACCATCAGCACTTGTACTAATCGCTTCTCGGTCATCGGTCCGAAGCGTACGAGGAGGAAATTCAGGATGGTCAAGTTGGTTGCCTCCAAGATTAGCCCGTTTTCCGGGTGGAGGTCAAGCTCTGTTAGACCGAGCGTTGCAAAGATTCGGAGAACGAGGGTGGCCAACCTGGACGGTGGCTCTGTGATCCCAGCCTTCGAGGGATGTAAAAGGTTGGTGTCGCGGTCAAATCTGTCAGCCAGGGAGTGGGTACAACGTAATCGCCAGATGACCCGTCGGAACGGACCTCGGGAGGCGGTGCCTAGGGCACCGGACTAATCCAAATAGCTGTGGGCACGACAGGACGAAATTGAATATTTGGGGTAGGAAGAATAGCAGCAACGTCTTTGAGAAATGACCTTGTATTCCAACGACCGAGAAGGCCATTCCAGTGACATAACAAAGAGTGTCGCCGGGGAACGCGCGAGCAGGATACCTATTCACGAGTGGACTCGTCATCGAATGCAGGGATGACCAAGGGTCCCTGCCACGCACCAATTGTGGTACATGAATCCCAGACAGACGCCTAGCATGGGGAGCATAAAGTATAAGCTGAACAAATGCCTGTACACCAACTCGCTACTGCCATAGGACATCCCAGCGTGCCATGCGCCGCCTACCTCTACCTCGGCTTGACTCCCGAGGAGGTGAAGGGGGATCTTGAAATCCACGGGCCACGGGAGGTACAACAAGTCATTCAGGATGACCGATATGGCGATGATGACTGCCTGGCTGACTTCGGAACCGTTGATGCCAGCGAGGATGTTGATGCTGTTCGTGGTGAACGTCGAGAGGAGTGACATGTACAGGTAATAAAGTGGGCCTAGAACAGCGTCAGCGATCTCGTGCACTGTCATAGTCCACACGAACCGAGATTTACGAGCACGCCAAGAAAGCGCCTGAGAGGGATTGGCACAACTACGTGTGTGTTGCCTCCTTCAGCATAATACACCATGAGCATAGGGATAGCAGCGATGATTGGTATCGGCAACTTATGCCGCCATCGGATATCAAAGACGTCGTCCAGGAACCCAAGCATAGTGGCCATCAACAACGACAGCAACGAGGAGAGGTATACTGACAACTAGACCCGGCATTGTAACAGGTTACAACAAACTGGAACGAGACGTCCCACCTCGTGGTGCAGGGAAGCGACGCCGTGCAAGCCCTCTAGGGTCATTTTGCTCCGTGGAAGGCTGCTGAGAGCGTTGGAGAAGGGAAATGGAATGAACAGGATCAACAAGAGGATGTATATGGAGGCGCAGACGAGTCCCTGGCTCTCCGGTCTGCGCGTACTCAGTAAAGCACAAGCATGGATTCCTCATGGAAGACTTACATTGGGTCTTGATAGACCTTTAGTAGGTCTCTTCCCTTGAGGTTCGCCTGAATGAATCTTGGGCCAAGGGCGGGTATCAAGTAGAGGGCGGCAAGAAATGCGAATAGGGAGAACCCGACGGAGACATAGAGGACGGGGAGGGGAGGCGGAGGGTCGAGGAGGGGTCGAACGACAAACCATGCCGCGATGGGGACGAGAGAGACCAGCAACAGATTGGGCAACGGTCTCGCGGGTGGTTTTGGTGCCATAGTCAAGGTAGGTGTTCATCGATGGCCGACTTGCCATTTACGGTCACTACCACCCCAGAGCACTGCTGGGTCTTGAATCCACGTCAGTGCCATCTCAAGACGGTCGAGCACGGGGGTCGTGGTGTCTTCGGTGCGTTATGTTCCGTCCTTTCTTTTGCACGGGCTAACCACCGCCGTTAGCCACTCAGGCCATTCCACCGCAGTCCGTGATTGAAATCAGTCCCGTCCTGCTCTTCAGCAAACAAGAGTACGATGCCCACGGAAGACACATCCTGCTCAATCACTACACCTTCAACTGGAGAGATGGTCGAGTGGCGTTCGCATTAGGTCTCGGTCTGTCCCACCTCCTGGTCGATCTCCCCACGACACAGCCCAGGCTGACAACCATTACAGGTTCGTTGTTCAATCACACGGAGAACCCGAACGTGTCGTTTTCCGTCGATCCTGCACGGGAGTGTGTCGTGTATATCTCTGCTCGCGCGATCCAGCCGGGCGAGGAGCTCTGTATATCCCAACTTGGGCTCCATCCCTTCGACGGTCCGCCCCGTGGAAACTCAGATCTGGAGGAGAATACCGATCCTTGGGCTGGCATAGCGGACATTCAAGGGCACATCGTTGCCGGCTCATCCTCCGACGCATCCAGGAATCTGGACGATGTCGTGCAAGGAGACGACCTTCCGTTCACCTGGAAGAAGCTGGCCCTTGACGTGGAGGAAGAGCAACTCGACGACATCGAGCTTGGTAATCACGATCCGTCATCCATCATCTGCCACTTGACCCCTACTGATCTGTCCCCACACAGTCCAAGCGTGGGTCGTAGATATTCCCGACCAAACCCACATTGGTCCTATGCTGAGGTGTGCCAGACGGCATTCCCCGTATCCTCTTCCTTATCCGTTCTCAGATGGCTAAAGCAATCCGGGCTCGACAAGGACGCACTCTCACATCTCAAGCGCGTCCGGAGACAAGGTTCCCTCTCCACGCTCCTCCTCGACACATCACAAGACCCCCCAGGACTCCCTCCCGAACCTCTCCTACCGCCAGCGTATCAGCTCCCGGTCCCATGCCACCCTGCGTTGACACCCGCCTCCCTCACCCTCAAAAACACTTTCTGGCCCACCGCCTTCACGCCAAAACGAAAATGGGAACCCGAACCATGGACGAGAGCAAAAGTATGCTGGGCCTCCGACGCCGTCCGCCGTCTCAAAATGGCGTACGCCAACATCACCCAATCTCGACACACAGAGGTCAGTCAAATCTACCCACCCACACGTTTAGAGTCCGGCAGGATCACGCTGAACGTCCTCCCTCTTCTCCAGATACCCGTCGTCGCACACGTTCCGATACCCTATCAAGACGACAGACAGCTCTCGCGCCCGTTTTTCGCGTACGACACGCGCGTGTCTGCTAAACACCCCCTCCGTCATGCCACGCTGGACGTCATCCGCCAAGTGGCAGACTATCGCGCCCAACAGGAGCAACGACGACAATCACGGCTGCCGCACGCGATCGTTGCGGGACAGGGAGAAGCGGCCACGAATGGTGCACAATACCTCTTGACGGGATTGACCCTCTTCATCACCCATGAACCCTGTCTGATGTGTACCATGGCGTTGCTCCATTCCCGCGTCAAGCAAGTGTTTTACTTGGTCCCTATGCCGAAAACAGGCGGCTGCGGCGGTATCGCATGCGTTCCCTCCCTCAAAGGCGTCAACCACAGGTTCAGCATCGCTGTCTGGAAAGAAGATTCTGGCGACTGGCCAGGTCCGCTAGACACAGATATAGATGTTTAAAAAAAAAAAAAGCGAGGCATATGGTTACATGCTCGGGTTTCAACTTCTAGATATACATTCGAGTCATTCGATTTCGATATACCAAGAGCAAAGATATGCCAAAAAAAAAAAACGACGCCAGTCTATATTTTCAGCCCACTTTGTCGCCTCTCGCGAAACATCTGAAAGCGCACCATCCTACGCTCTCCGAGCATCATGAGTGGCACATTCCACCGTTTCAGTCAGAGTCGGGGAGCAGACGATGACATTGCCGGTGGTTGCCACATTTTATCGTGGATGAGTGCCAGCAGTTCCTCGTCCGGAAGGGTGCGGAGATAACGGTTCGTGTCCAATCCCTAAGGAGGGAGGGCATTTGCCAGTCAATCGCAAATCCTTTCCACAACACTTGATCACATCCCCCACTCACCTCTGCTTGTGCCTGCCGAATGACAGCCATCGCAATCCTCGCGCTGAGATCCCGGATACGAGCCAGACGTGGATACACGAGTCCCGCGGCGCATTCCTCGGCGTTCACGGATGAGACAAGAGCGACGGCTGCTTGCTCAACCATGCCATCCGAGACATGGCGCGTCTTGGAGAGGATCGAGCCAAGACCGATGCCAGGGAAGATATACATGTTGTTCCCCTGACCTGGTTCGTATCTCACTCCATCGTGCACCACGGGATCGTAGGGGCTACCGGACGCATAAATGACCTTGCCGTCGGTCCTGGAAGGAAAGTCTGAACGAAATGCGTAGATGGGCCAAGTGGAATTACTTACCACGCGATGGCATCCTGGTAGTCGAGCTCGCTGAGGTGAACCGGGTTGGAGAGGGGGAAAATAATGGGACGCGCGTTGAGAGCGGACATGGCCTTTACGACATCTTCCGTGAACGCGTTCTGGGGACGTGTAAGCGTGGCGAACACGGATGGGCATTGAACGACACCCCACCTTTGACGTACTCAGACCGAGCAGAGCAGTGGGCTTGACGTGGTTGATGATGTCCACCAGGTTCACGAGCTGAGGGCCGTCATAGTCCGTGCGAGCAAAGACTAGCCCAACCGGTCCTCAGTGTCGTAACTGCAAGTCACACAAAAAGAAAAGACCCCCTACATTTCTTGTGTTCCTGGAGGCCCTTGCGGTCGACTGTGATCAGTCCCTTGGAGTCCACGGTCTGATACGGGCACGCTTGAGCATGGATTGACAAGTGAGTCACTCGCGCTCACGTAAATTCGAGACTTTGCCTCCTCGGTACTCATACCCAAGGTGGTGAAGAACGAGAGCAGCTGCTTTGCAACGCCGATTCCTGCAGAGCCCGCGCCAAAGAACAGTATCCTGTGGTCTGGCAACGGTCTGCCCGAGGCAGCCGAGGAGAGACGTGCAGCACTGAGGAAGCCGGACAAGATGACGGAACCCGTGCCCTGGATCTTTTTATATAGATCAGCGAGGACGACCCCCAAAAAAAGGGCGAGAAAAGAAGAAACCGACATCGTCATTGAAAACACGGTATTGATGTCGGTACCTGTCCAGGTATCTAAATGCATTGTCTGTCGAGAAATCTTCAAATTGGACGAGCAAGTTGGGGAAAACGTCCTTGATCGCCTGCATGAACTCGTCCATGAATTCGTCCATCTAGGGCAGGGTTCTGTCAGAACGAAAAGCCGTCTTGTCTCGCTCGGGTCTACTACCTCTTTACCCGTTGGCCTAGGACGACGAATGCCGATGTAAAGCGGATCGTCGAGGTAACGCTGGGTATTGGTTCCGAGATCAAGACAGATCGGGACCTGAAACGTCGTGTTTGGGCGAGTGTTGGTATTAAGAAACCCCGGACGTACGGTCGAAGTGGGCTTGATACCCGCGCCGGCGACGTAGAGATCTCTGCGCCGAAGAAGAAGAAGAAAGAGGAATCGGGTCGGGGAGTCGGACGACAAAAAAAAAAAAAAAAAAAACATACAATTTTCCGATACTGATGGGCAAGCCGTTCGCACCAAGGTCGCCGAGACCAAGAATGCGCGAGCCTGGAAAAGGGGTGGATGGCGGGATATCATCGAGCGTCTAAAACACCGGGGGAACCCAGCTCCGATCACGCTTACCATCCGTGACGACGGCGATGCGGCTGTCATCGACGTTCGGCCAAGAGGCGAGCACGTCCCGAATACGACCCTTGTCTTGTATTGAGACGTACAGACCCTCCGGTCTGCGCCAGATGTGCGAGTAGTTGACGCACGCTTCGCCGACCTTTCGGACGCGGGGAGGGGGTGAGGGGACGTCGCACGACTGCGAAAGAGCGGGCGGCTCACCGTGGGCGTGTACAGGATGGGAACCACTTCCTGAAGAAGGGGTGTGTGTGTCAACAACAAAGGTGGGTTGGCGAGGAGACCGCGTGCGCACCGACATGTTTCCGAGGAGGATGTCGTAGAATATATTAGAGTCGCGGCCCTTGAGGCCGTTGAGGTATATGTACTTGTCGAGGGAGACCGACTTGGAGCGCAGCTGTGCGAGACAGCGCTTGCGGTGGTCCGTGTGGGCGATGTAGGAGGGGAGTCGAGGGGCGTGCATGGCTTGAAAGGCGAGTGCGATGGCGGGGAGGGCTTTGGAGGTGGAGCGTACGGCAGGGCGAAGTGCCATAAGAGAGGGAGGGAAGAAAAGAAAAGGCAGAGGAGAGAGCCGGCAAAGAATCGGAGGAGAATGGATCCCGGCTTATCCGTCCAGTCGCTGATACGTCTCATTCAGTTCTTTCTCGGACGGACAACAACAAACGTCCTTTCATTTCATCCCGGTAAAATCTATCAACCGCCACGACAACACAACAGCCCTCATCAGCGCGCACGACGCCATCCACGCAGCGACGGAGGCTACCAAAACTGACGCCGCTTCTCCCTGATCGCCCTCGCCGTCGCCTTTCTCTCCCCCCACCCCGCCCTGACCGCCTCCACCTTGGCCTCCTGCTTCCTCGCAAACGCCCTCCGGAGCGACCGCGGGAGGGCAGCGACCTGAGAGACGAAGCTGGGGGTGCAGTTGAACATCCGGGCGAGTTTGGCGCAGCTGTAGACGTCCGGATCCGACCGTCTGAGCATCCGTAGTTTCTCGACGTCCTCCTTGGACAGTCGCTCCGGCTCGGGCTTGTACGCCGATGGTCTGAGCAGGGGCGGTAGTCGGCCGGCGGTGGGCTCGGCCGGACGCAGGAGCGGGGAGGCAGGGTTGAGCGTCGTCGAGTGGGGGGACGGCGCAGACGGAGGGGGCCGGTGGATGAACGTCAGCCTGTCGCCCTCGAGGGGGACGACGACGGCGTTGGGGTTGTTGCGCAGCGGATCCGGGAAACGCGCGGGGGGCTTCTCTGGTCGACGGGTCGCGTACGTTCTGCAGCGGGACAGACTCGGCACAAACCGGGGCTTGAGCATGTTGGTGTTGGGAGGATGAAGAAAGAAAGAAAAAAAAAAGCCACGGTGACTCGTGAAGGGAAGGAGCACCGCCACATCCTGACCCACATCGATACCGTGACAGCCCAGCTCTGGACGGGGTGACTTCTTATCGACGTCGCTGAGCCTGTGAGGTCGCCGAAATGGACCCACTCACGATCGGTCATGTTCATTTCGACTGCACACCGTCGATCTCTTACCAACTGGCAGTGATCAGGACGAGAGAAATGGCTCCAATATATACGAAGCCCCGCCAGAGCCCGTAAGATGTAGGATGCGGTCGCAATCTATCGTACACCCCCTATAAGTACAGATAACAAAGATTCAAGACAAAACCAGGAGAGAAATGAAGAGTGTGTGCGAATCTTCCTAGGCTGAACCACGAATAGCGGACGTGCAGATACGAAAGCAGGCGACGTGGCAAGAAACGAGTCATAAATCAATCAGAGAGAGAGATACATGGTCCGCGAATCTCTTGGAAAAAAAAAATATATGCTATTCTGGGGATGGGGAGAGAAGGGGATGGTGCGAGTGAATGTGTGTATATGGCAATTCTCGAACTGTCCGGTCATTTCATCAGTCAAGTGCATCTATCAAACAGCCGTAGGCAAGCCAACACTCGGCGGCGGTGACTTTCTCATGGCTCTTCACCGCCCCTCGAGCGGCGCTTTGTCAGTCAACAAGCGGCGGATTGCTGTTCCCATATGACCCGGGATAGTACCCCCGCCCGCCCGCCCTCGTGTCCGTCGGTCGCCCGCTGGAGGCCCGCTCTGCGACACCTTGCGGCCGCACAGGTGGTGTGCCCTTTGCACAACTCTGAGAACCTGATGAACGTCGATTGTGTCCGCTGAGCGTAAACGTTCCATGCAACGCTGGTGGAGGTTCCGGACGAGCGGGCGTCGTCGTCGAGATAGAAGGTCGACGTGTGACCTCCACGGGGGGTGACGTCGACGGCTGGTGCTCTTGCTCTCTTCCTGGAGGGGTGACTCCAATGATCCCATCCGATCTGCGTTGCTCAGGAGCCGGAAAACGATAGGACGATGGAGCCTCTGGGAAAGGAGGAGCCCCATTTTGATGTTGGAGTTTGGCACCCTGTGTGTGTCCATGCCCAGCCCCATCCTGGCCCCTGACGGATGCCTCCGCGCGCACGGTGAGAAGCGCTTCTTCAAGCGATTCCATACGTTGGCGGAGCATCGTGATCTCTTCCCGCATGACACGGGTGCGCTTCTCGACCAAATCCTCCACTATCTCGTCCATCTTCTCCTGTTGTTGCTTCAATGACAGCATCAGTGCATTCGACTTTTGCAGCTGATCCGACAACCAGCCCTTTAGCTGCCTCGAGTCTTTAAGAGCATCATAAAAGACCTCGAACGGAGCCAAGAACGCGGACTTGTCGCCCGCGTAGCCGGGATGCTGGAGCGCATGAGGCGTGGGCGGTACCAAGGCGTTGGCAATCGGGACGGAGGGATTTGGAGGAGAGTGGACCGCTCGTGCGGTCGAGCTGATCGAAGGTGCGGGCGTGCTCTGAAGACTGAACCGGGTGGGTGTCGGGGGAACGTTAACGGCAACTCTTCGGGTAGACTGGGTATTGTTCAAGACCAACGGCAGGCGCGGAATTGCCATTGGAAAACGGCCAGGATCTGCCACAGGTGGGGCGCTCTGAATGACGGGCGCGAGAGGATCGGATGGGCCTGCGCCGCGGGGGCTGATTAAAATATCAGCGGGCTTCTTTTTGCGACCACCGGGCTGGGCAGCACGGCGACGTGCAAAGCTGATCGGGGGAGGGGGCAAAGAATGTGCTGCAGTGGGCTCGGTTGGATTCTGCACTGATGTGAGAGCCGGCGGCTGTGGGTTGGCGATAATTAACGGGGGTGGAGTAAGAGGCCGGGCCGAGCATGTAGTCGTCTGGCTGCCAGATGCAACCGCGTTTCCAGCGCAACGGTTGGCGGCGGATATTGTGGTTGGACTGATACGCCCAATGCGAGACAACTTTGAGGTTGTCAGCTGATCACCGGGTGGCGACCCACCGAGACGGCTCCCAGAAACCATGGGACTCGGACCCGTAGATGAGATGACGGTGGACATGCTTCCTCGGCGCTGGTCCACAAGGGCCTTCTGCTGCTGTGGCTTGACGAGTATGGGACGAGGTTGATCGCGGGGGGGAGCGTCGTCCGGGACGGGAATGGCAGCGACGACAGGAGATATTGGGATAGGCGTCCCTTGTTCGGCAGAGGACCTGATAGAGGTGGTGGTCGGACCGTGTGGTGGGCCACTCAGGGTCACACGGCGTTTTTTCGACAAGGGTTGCACGCCAGGCGTGGCCGAGGAATGCCGGGATGGATCGTTGGGTTCGGGCGGGGACTGGGGAGGACGCTGGGAGTCGTCTCTGTCCTCCTCCTTGACTCGGACGGCGAATGGTGATTGGCGGGAGCCATCAGAGCTGTGGCTAGCGAGGAACGCGTTTGGGACGAGAATAGTGGGGGACAAGTGCAAGGGCGACTTACGCATCGACGGGCGCACGGTCGGTGCGCGCTGGGAGGGGGGGGTCTTCGCGGGAGCGTTTCTTTGTGGT
>JBBPKQ010000116.1:4054-16645 GCA_038089315.1 Crocinoboletus aff. laetissimus | reverse complement strand
TGCCGTCGCGTACGGTGTCTCCATCTAACAGAAACGGTCACTCAACTGACGAAGATCGCATACAAGTCCACATACAATTCCAGTGATGATGACATCCAGCCCTCCCATATTTGAGACATCATTCTCTTCCTTATACGGCCGGAGTGGTGTGTAATATGTTCTGAAAGAGTTACCGATAAATTCGATGCCTGACTGTGAGGTCCACGTTGTTGTTGAGCCCGCTGAACGAAGCGGAAGGCCGGCAGCCTACCTCGTCCTCGCGCCACTGACACCCAAGAGGCAAGAATGCGTTAAACAATGAAATCTCGTCTTCCGCAACCGGCAGAGGCGTCGAGGGAGAATAACAGTATGACTCGCGGAACCGGACATAAAGGGGGAACCGACCAAAGCTCGGGAAAGGTGACGGTGCTTCCGCAGAATAGAACATTGATCGGTAGTCCTCTTGGTATGGTGCCTGGAAGATTGAGCCAAGAACAAATCAAAGACACAAACTTACTATGAAAGATCCTTGCCAGAGTCCAGAAAAAGTGCCCGGGATGTAGTACACCAAAGGGCATCGTGATGATGTTGGATCAGAGTTCGACAATGAACGGCGCCAATCGGGATCATGTCTGCGACTTTTAAGTAGCCCATCGAATGGGTCACCGTAGCTCCTACCAGCCACCCGTGTCACACAACAAGCATTAAAAACATCGATGTCGTCCCGTGTGGGTCCGAAGAGGATACCTTTAGCGGTTGCATCTTGACGAGTAACAGGGAGCTCGGGTGGGACTTTGAGGCGGAAATATTCTATCCGGACGAAATAGCACAATATCGCAAACGGAGCAATTGGGGGTAGACATAGGGTGGTTGGTTCGCCAAAATAATCCAGCGTAATTTCAGTAGGTCGATCAACTGGATAGTTGCTGTAGTTTGAAGCACCAATCTTTGACGCATTTTCGGATGCGAGGAGTAAATCCTCGGGAGAGGTAAAACACGGGTACTTGGTTTGCGTCAGATCCTCCACATGTAAATAGCGCGCGCACGCACATACCCGAAACCCCGCAAAAGCAAACGGGGCGAGACATGTCATGATCTCCCTTCTGAATTCGTCGGTCTCCTTGTCAAGACGATCTACGTGCGAGGTAATTAGGGTGACACTGATCCGCACGACAAACCAAACCAGATCACATCTACCTCGAGAGCTGATCAACCAAAACAAAGCAACAGCCAAGGCGTTCAGCTCATTTTCCAGAGGCCACCCGTGGTTATCGGAAGCACCCTCGAGCAGACACTCGCGCATGAAGATGAGTAAAAAGGTGGGTAAACCTGCCAGAAGGACTTGCTCCAGATTGCGCCCATCGTCTTCGAGAAGCATGACGTAGATTGTCGCGAATGCCTGCGCCAGGTCGGGATTCCATATGTCTCTCCTCCGTATGATCTGTAGAGCGACATAGCGCCGTTTGACCTCTTGTTCCATATTCTGAAACCTCAGCCTGTCTTGCGGCAGATGGCGGCCAGGTGAAGATATATCGAACTTATCCAAGAACAGCATGGGGTAGAAAGGAGGGTCCGTATTTGATGACAACGTGGTATATGACATCTAGCAGATGCGGGGTGGAGAGGCGGCAAAATAGTCGGAATGGCGCAAGGACCGGTCCAGACAGCGAGTAGGGGAAGTTCAAGGTCAGGTATCGACCTAGGTGGTATGCCGAAGGAATTAACGGGCTTGCTCGTACGTAAGCGAAGGTGGAGAGAGATCCAGAAGCAATATATACAGATTCATGACGAGACGGAGTCTTGGAGTGCTGTCCTATGAAGGGTTAGACCGTCATCACGGCATGATGGGACGTCCCACGGATGTAAGCGTGGCATGGCAAACTCCGGTGAAGAAACGCCGTCAGCCAAGGCAAACACTCTGGCCGGTCTCGATGCACCTGATATGTTTGCTTCTGAGGTGGAAACTTACCCAGCCAACCGAAGAAAACGTACGTACGCGATCGCGGCAGCCCCATCGGAGGATCCCGATGGGGAATAAACGAGGGACCTGCCACCCAAATGAGCCGTATGATAAATCTCAGATTTAAATCAATTTCGTCGTTTGCACGAGCATATGTGACCCCTGAAATCGTTAGTGAATCCCGTTGCGACCAGCCGCTCCGCCAATCATCATACCAACTGACAACAAATGCAAGCGCAGGCACCGAAGGTGCCGAAGTGAGCATTTGCCAGAAAATTTTATTGAGTGGCGAAACTAGGATTAGTATTAACCCCCCTGTTGGACCTTCGGTCCAACAGCGAGCTCTTGAGCTCGTCATTCATATGGGAGACTGGGCTTATGGGTGCCTTGTTCGCGCAAGGCTTTCTGCCGGCCGCCGCACTCCAAAGGATGGTCGCGTAACGTTACCGCCGGACGACCTACCACCACGGGCCAAGGGAGAGCTGCGATGACGGTTAGCGAAAAAGGAAATTAAGGGATCTTCCTGCTGCGTTGGTACCAACGAGATGAGCCCTGCCGGGATTTGTTGTCATATGTACCGAGGTGAGATGGCACCTCCGCCCGTAAATCGTCTTTGAAAGTCAAATTAGCCGTCCAAAGTTTCAATGAGGACCAGCGAAGACGGCGATTCGAAGATGGAATTCTGTTGCCAGGAGAACTGAGGTCCCCATAAACTTTGAGCGTGCGTACCCGACGCTTTGCTGAGTTTGTGTGTCGGTAATATGTACTGACCCAGACATTTGGGCGGAGCCTGGGCCTCCAATGTACTCGAAGGACGTTCTGAAAATAGAAGGTTAAATTGAAGCTCGGTGGCCGTATTGACGCCCAGGACGACATACCAACTTCCTAGCTAGCGTTGGAAGGCAAGCGTGATCTCAGGAGTGGAGGAGCGAGAAGGCAGTGTGAACACCGTTTCACTGTAGTTTAAAGCCAAAGGCGAGGGCTGGGCACCGACGGTGAGAGGACGGCAGCCTTGAATCCAAGCGAGCGACCACTGGCATCATAGTTCAACAATACATTCCCCGAAGACTCGAGTGTTGGTGGGAGAAAGGAACTCGTCTATCACAATTGACGGTCGGATATAATCAACACCAGCACATGATATTACATACTTCCATTGCACTGCGAGCAGGGCTATGACTTCGTCGATCGGTAACTCTAGGCTAGGTACGTATCAACGAGCTTGCGGGCCCTGACCGTGGATTCCAGGACCGAAACCTCGTACTTTAATAAACCCAAGGGCCATTCGGTGGGAAGCACAGCTGGAAACCTGCCGGGCAGTCTGAGACGGAGAGAACATAGGGTAGCTGGAGTCGGAATAAGAAAGCGGCGAGGGATAGGTCACAGCCGCTCCACCAGCAGGCTGTATGAAAAACATCAATGTTCGTGAGCAATTTCCGTTAAATTCAATCAGCGCAACCACTCTAGAGTGGAAAGCGGTACGACGAACGTCACCATGCAACCCATCTGGATGTCATTGACCGGTGACATATGCGGATGGAATGGAAGCCACACCCTCTGGCTGGTCAATCGGGTGCATGGTGGGATGGTAACGCCTAAAATTCCACCGACACCTCGGACCGAGACACTCCAACCAACCAGGTGCTGGTCATCCATTGGCCTGGGATTATCCGTTTCGTCGCGTCCAAAGAGTAGAAGCCTATGAACGCGTGGCTGAGGAGGTGCCTACAATGTCGATCGCTGGTTTCATTGATGCGTGAACTTCTTCGACGCCGAATCCTCGCAGGTCTCATACGTTATCGCTTCACCGGCACGTGCTGCACTGACATTGACTGGGTAGTTGTGGAGTCACGGAAAGCTGGGCCCGATGCCTGACCAGTGACTGTGCACGCGGTTATCCACGAACGCACCATCGCCTCATGCGACGGAGTACGCTCGGGGAAAGAAAAAAAAACCGCCTTATGATCGCCGGATGATTGAAGAGTAACCTGGGTAAGTTAGTCTCTTGAATCCAACCCATACGCAATCGTCCACTGTGGTGGGTGATATCGACATACGAGGACAATTTATCGAGAGAACTCTGGTGGCGTCGTGTATCTAGTTCTCGGGCTCTGGAGCGGGACGGTCAATGAGAAGAGTGCAGTATATGGCCTCTTAGTAGCCAAGATGAAGGTGAAGACTTGAGGGCCTACCCTAAACGGACATGTCGACATCGGAAAAAAATGATGGTTGGATCGATCTCTCCTCATCCTGCTCATCTCACTGCAATCCCCACGCCCAGTCGCTTTACACGTCAATATGTCTGCCAACCTCAGTGCTCTGGAGCAGCACCTTTCCACAAGGTCTTACGTTGAAGGGTTAGTCCAAGTCCTTCCAGTATCTCGGTCCCGTTTTCCGATCACACTTGATGAATGTAACGCTATGGTCCGTGTTTCCAAGAGGCGATTAGACACCGCTGCACCAGCATGCAGATAAATTTTCCTTAGCTATCTGATCTCATTTCAAGCAGAAAAAAAAAAAATTGAACTGCGCGTTGACCACAACCCTCTTTCCAGATACACGCCTTCGCAAGCTGATGTGCACGTCTACAAAGCGGTCGCTGTGCCAATCTCTTCCAGCTACCCACATGTAACGAGGTGGTACTCTCACATCACATCTTACAGCGCGGAATTCGACACGTTGCCCGGGAGCAGTAATGCAGGGCAGGCATTCACTGAGACTGCCCCCGTGGCGGACTCCGCACCTCCTGCTGCTGCCGGGGAGGAGGAGGAGGAGGAGGAGGAAATCGACCTCTTTGGGGAAGAGGAAGAGGACGAGGAAGCTGAAAGAATCAAGGCCGAGCGTGTTGCTGCCTATAACGCAAAGAAGGCGGGGAAGCCAAAGGCGGCGGCCAAGGTTCATGCGATTTTGATGGATGTTGTACGATTGCTCACCTCGAGTGCAACAGTCTGTTGTGACCCTGGAAGTGAAACCTTGGGACGACGAGACGGACCTGGAAGCTCTGGAGGACTCTGTGCGATCGATCCAGCTGGATGGCCTCGTGTGGGGTGCGAGCAAGCTGGTCGCGGTCGGCTATGGTATCAAGAAGTTACAAATCACCCTCGTTGTTGGTCCGTACAGGTTTTGTTTGCACCGCCCTTGGGACTGATTTGGATTCGGATTAGAGGACGAGCTGGTGTCGCTGGATGATTTGCAAGAGAAGATTGCCGAGTTTGAGGACTATGTGCAGAGCACGGACATTGCTGCCATGCAGAGTGCGCCAGACCCGTGCGGGCACTTTCGTGGGCTGACGGACGTTTCCAGAGCTTTAGACTGGACGCGTGGTGGTGGTGGTGGCGGCGAAGAAGAAATGGGTGTTGTACGTCTAGTGATCGCTGTGATTGTACCGTTCGAGATGGCAATGAAGAGGAGAGCTGTGTACGGTGACCTGAGGAAAGACCGAGCAAGGCAACATCGCTGGTGATATGCCAACACCGATCAGCGGGACAAGGTTAGCTTTACGACGGTGTTGGCGGTAGTAAATGGGGAATTCAAAGGGAGACCTCCTCCTCCTCCGAGTCCGACAGGTGCGGTCTCCACCTTGGCGCATTACCACCCCCACGCGACCGCAGCGCAACCATAACGCGACCGTTCACCTTCATCTCCGCCTCCGCCTGTCCTGCAACGGAACCGATGCACCCCATCTCTCTCCCATCGCAAACGGTGGTCGACCGCTCTCCTTGTGGCATATGACGACGCTCGCGGATCGAAACGGCTGCACCACTCGTTCGCTCCCATCGGACGTGCTTGGTGGCGCCGTGGCGGGCGTGCTGGGCATGGGCATGGGGTGACGAGAACGTGAGCCCAGATGTCTCGTTGACCACTTCATCCTTCTTCTCACGTACCCATAGCCTGCGACGAGGTCCTAGCCTCGCGAATGATCCTGGGCTCGGCCACTGTCCGAGTCTGTAGGAAAGCCAAGGTGGCTAAATGAAATCACAGCCAGGCACACGCTGAACGAACCCTTGCCTTAAAATACAAGATCTGATCTGAAAGTGTGCTTTTGCTATTGCCCACTGCAGTGCGACTTTTCAACATGATTTTCCCAACAGGAAAGTTCAAGTTCCCCATCCAACGATGCGGCGATCTGGTTTACGCTATCGACGGCACTCCGCCGCACAGTCCTGGCCCACAAGTATTTAAGGCTAGCTCGGTCCGTCCGTCCCCCTTCGTCATATCATGCCTTCGCACTTGGAGCGAATTCCCCTCGACGTGTTAACACACATAGCCTTCTTCACCATAGACCCCTCCCCCACTTCAGCCCTCGGCCCGCTCCTTCACCTCTTACTCTCCTGTCGCCATATCCATCGTCTGCTCTCCGTCGACTCCTGTCCCCAACTCTATGCACGTATCTTCCGTGAAACGTTCGACCTCGGTGGCCATCATCGTCGGGAAGGACACTGCACCTGGACGACGTCATGCTTGGCTTCCGAGCTTCGAGTGCGCCGGCGTGTGCTGCGCCGGATCCGTCTTTCTCAAGTCCTTCATCCGCACATCCTAGGCGATTTGTGGACGACGTACCTGATGCTTTTGGAAAGCGATGGTCTCAACGAGCTTCAGCTGCACACTGCGGCAGTCGGCAATTGGGTGCTGCGCGTACTCCGCGAGTACCATTCGTCAACGAACAGCGAAACCGGCGGGCGTGTCTTGACCTTGGCTGTCTCAGTGGCGTGCTTGGTACTGTCCCACAGTAATCCACATTCAGATTCTGTTTCATGAACCCCGCTTCTAAATGATCCCAATCAGACCAGATATCTTCCTTGTCAATGGGTGATCGTAATCAGATTCTAAATTTACTTCGTCCTTACACGATATCACTACCAAAGGTGAGCATACCATGACAGCACTACGAAACATGGACCCACACTGACTATATCGTAGTACCTCTCAACAAACGTAAGCGGCGCGGCAGAACGGAGAACTTCAGTATCGACCAGCAAATCGCTGGCCCGAGGACCCGAACAGCCTACTTGTACGAGCGAGATCAGCGATCAAGCCGACGCCCTTTTGCTACATACAAACTACTATGGCCACTTCGCTATCTCCACTCCCAGTCTTCTGACTGCCTCGGTCCTGTTGACTTTCGCGTTCTTAGAGGCAACACCACTACAAGTCCCTCCCCATCTTCCACCAACCCGAGCTATCGCAATCGCGACGGAGCGGCATGGGCCAACTATGGCCGACTTCGCTGCGGTCACCACAAGAAGGACGCCGCTTGTGGCAGACTCCTTCCTTCAGTGTCAGTGTCGTGAATCAAACACGGATCTCGCGAGAGAACGGCAGCGGCCATCAAGAAGTGGCATCCATGACGAAGACTTCTATCGCATAGCCCGTCATTTACATGCGCCTGCAGAGGCTTGGGAACTCCTGGCGTATATTCCTGGGCTGCTGACCGGCGTTTGGGAAGGTAGTTATATGGTCCGCGAGTTCTCAAATCAGGAAATGGCACATGCGCAGTGTAGCTGACGTCTCAGACAGGTCGCGCCTTTGGCTTCATGTCCCTCAGGAGGCCCCCCTGTCCCTGACACTCGCCAAGATTTCCTGTGTCGGCAGCCCATCCAGTTTCGGCTCGAGGAGTATCTGACTTTCAGCCCATGGTTGCCCCTGCCTATTGAGACACAGGACGGGTTTGATGGACACGTAGTGCGGAATCTTTCCGCTAGCGAGGAGGAATTCACAGTGAGTGACCGATTCGTGTCCGTGCACACGATTGTCACATTTTTCTGCTTTTTGGCAGAGAATTCAGTTCTCTGACGGCAACACGGCGGAATCCTGCCATTACGAGCCATTCCGCCTTAGCGGCGCGTCCGAGAGCGGTAGAAACCCTCGTCATGCCCTGGATGTCGTTATCACAGGCGAGGTATGTCCCTTGTGAGTCTTGATGAGGCATGTGATCCTCACGCCCCCAGTAGACACCCCGCCGATTTGAAGAGGCATGGGGCTCGCACAGCTATATCGGACGTGTTCGATTATCCGATGGTTTGATAAGTTTGGTGAGGAAGGCGGTACGATCTATTTTCTTCAGATCCAGGGAGCGGACCTTCATCCTACCACGAACAGAAAAACACTGGTGATGATGGGTGTGGGACGTGGGTTTTCGAAGGGTATCTGCACAGCAGATCCACGTTTGCTGGTCGGTGGAGTACGCTCGGCGCTGGTCAAGACGGCATCGGAGGTATTTTTAGCGTGTCCAAAACGGCTCAGTAGGATTATCGTGATCATTAATGAACGGTTAATGAACGGAGTTTTGATACACCAGGTCGTCTCTTTGCGTCGTAGCCGCTTCTTAGCACCGTCGACTGTCCTTAACTGCGGAAATTGTCTCGAAGCCCCTCTTACACGAGGTTATGAATGACACGGATAATTCCTCGCGGTTCGCATGTAGCGCGGCAAAGGCGCGCCGCTCTTGGCCAAGCTGTGTACCTTGCGAGCGAACTTTGATTCAAACCTTGAATTAGAAGTCCGGCCAAAATCCATAGCCTTCTCTCGATAAGCCACAGACGAGCGTTGCACAGGATGCTACGCCATGACGCTACATGGCAATTACGAGATTTGAACGAAGAAGACCATCTCGTGCCTCGCTGTGTCAGTGAGTTACGTCTGGGAAGCGTGTCCGCCAACTGGGCGCTACATTCAAATGTGCGCCGCACAAGTTGGGTGAGAAAGCGCTTGGAAGGGCCAACCTTGAGCTTGAGCTGCTGTGATTTCGGGATCTCGCGTGTGTGTGAAAATGACAACTAAAAATTCCTGAGGGGAAAAAAAAAAAAAAAAAAAGGAGTTTCTCGGATGTGCCGCTGCGGAAAGCGCGACCTGAAACATACCGATTGGGGGTCTGATGCACAGTGACAAGCATCACACCTGAGCAAACTCGGCTGGAAAGTAGAAAAGGGGGGGGGGGGGGCGAGAACCACGTGGGGCAATAGTGTCAGGGTTGTTCGACCGCCCATTTAGTTTTCTTGTCTGGGGGCGTTTGCGCCACATCCGATGCACGAAACGAGATATGTCCATGGACATGATACCCGGGCGTCTCCGCTCCAATTGAACAGGCGATTCTGAGAAAGACAGCACGTCCTTCACGCGGAACTTATCTTGAGAGCGAAAATAGGCTGAGTAAAAAGCCAGACGAGGTCCAGACTCACTTGTAACGTTTGAGGAAACGTACCCGATTGGGGGATATAATTAAATGTGAGTGGGTTCGTACAAACATGGAACGGACTCTGGCGTGATCGAATGTCCTGTATGATGCTGAGGGCAGTGGTCGGGATTGACTGGCGCTTGGAAAGGTCGACCAGTAAGCTAGCGGACGGACAAGTGTGTGTGCATGCTCGAGGGAGAAGCTGACCAAAAGCATAAAATCATCTCCCCACTCGGAGGCGCGACATTAACGTAAAGGCGAATACCTATATGACTTACTGGCATCTGAATGATACGGTGAAACGTTCTGAACAGGGGGAATACATCCTGGAAACATGAACGCCACCTGCGGATGATTGTCATGTACTTGTTGGGAGCGAAAATACATTCGGTCAACACGGAAATTGGCAAGGCCCGGCGACCATTGTCAATGGACACCCATGGATACGGTGAGTTGAAACTCATTCATGTGACAGGGGTCGATCAGTTCAACCTGTGATACGATAAGTGCGGAAATCAGTGCAACGAGGACAGGCCAGTAGGGGACCTTCATTCCCGAGGGACTTGGTCAGGGAAGCTCAGTCAACGACGCAAGAACCGACCAAGGCATCCCTTAGTACCCCATCCAAGAATCCCCACAGATGGCTTGAAGAGTCAAGGTGGCTTGAATGGTTACCGGATACTGTGGGCTTGGTTCGCTTTGACAGACGGTCAAGTGCTTAGAGCGCAACTCCAACGTCAACTTCAACCAGGAATGTGGCGACTAGATGACAACCTCTTATTCGTTCGCGCGAATAGTGCGAGATCATTAGCGGCGGGATGATGGAAACCCACTTGTTCTCTGTGCGTCTGAACAATCGGGCCGATGGACAGGCTTGAATAGCGACAGGAAGGCCGAGCCTATCGCCCCTTGGGGTGAGAAGAGAACAAAAGAATATATCCCGGGCTTGTGCAGGCTGCGGGAATAGCCCGGAACCTTTGGACATAGATGGGGACCCGATACCGAAGACGAGCAATGGACGAGCGGAAATTAGCACACTGGAAATTAATGGAAAGACAAGAATCAAAAGTCATTGCGGAGAACCACGGACAAGAAATATCGCCAATTTGCACAAGGCCGCTCGGAGAAGGTCGATAGGTGCACGGCGGCTCCAAACGCGTGGGGACTAGCCTTTACGATCAATGATGGTCAGGAGAATAAAGGGACGATGTGATAGGCTTTTTGTTTTTTCTTGTACCTTTGACTCAAGGCATTGCCAGTACCAATCACATTCCGTATGTGTGTGTGCGTGTGTGTGGATACCCGCATTTTTTTGTGTGGTCCTGTTTTACTGTCGTCAACTCAACGTCCCCCTCCGCTCTTGTCTTTCTTCGTTCTCGTCGACAGTACACATCACGCTCGTTCCTTGAATATTACCCCCCTCTAATGGCCTTCCGATCCTTTGCCATACTGTCCGTACCTCTTTTGGCTGTACTAGCCCAGGCTTCGGTACTGTCTCAATTCCAGGCTTTTTCCGGGTGGCCGCTGATCCTACTTTTATCAGTCGGATTCTCTGATTCCAACTGGAATCTCTACCCAGTGTGCCGCCTATCTCACAGTTTTGGATAATGACGTCGACATGGCGGCTTGCACGAGCCAATTGACCACAGCACTGCAGCAGTATGCTCCAAGTGCTAGTACCGCGACCCCTTCGTCCTCTGCCATCAACAGCACTCTGAGCACGTTGTGCAGCAACACATTCAGTGCATGTTCCCAAAGCACTGTCACCACTCAGCTTAGTTCTTTCTACGCTGCTTGTGCGAGCGAATTGACCTCTGCGCCAAACCAAGTGGTCAAGGGCGTTTATGACGTCCTCTACGTTTTCAAACCCTTCCTGCAAGCCATCTGTGCTACGGACAATAACGGAAATTACTGCGCCGCCGAAATCTCCAGCTGGATCGCTCCAGCAGGAATCCAGTCGCAGTTGCAGGCCGTGCTAACCCAACACCTGTATATCTCGTCACCCACCTCCAATTCAACTTTTACACCCAATGTCACTACATACGACGGAACCAACCTCGTGTTCCTGTTCACCCAGCCTTCCGCTTCCAGTTCCGTTCTCTGCACTTCTTGCACCAGGAACATCCTGGCTCCCTTCATCACCTTCGAATCTGCCTCCCCATATGGTCCTGGCCAGAACAACAGTCTAATTCTTTCCGGTCAATCCGAACTCTACAACAACGTTACTGGCGTATGTGGTTCAAATTTCCTCAGCGGTGCTGTTGAGGCTGCCGGTGGCATATCCGTCGGCCTCCTGAGTGGTGCGGCGCCTCGCGTTGGCGGTCATGAGCTCTCTGCTGCGGTCGGCGCAATATTGGGCGTTGCTGCTCTCCTGGCAGCCTCCTTGTGAAGGGTTTACCCCCGCGTGGGAATATACCATTACATTGGGTTTTCGTCGTTAAACAAGCTGGTACTTTTTTGCATTGGCCATTGATGTTATACCACTTTTTCGGACTGAGCCAAGTGCTTATTTTATCTCGTTTATACCGGAAATTGCTGTAGCACACGTTACCTTGGCTTTTATGGAGTGTGACTACTTGCGTGAGTATATTGTGCATAGGAACCGCTAGTAGATTTAGATTTGTGATCCTTTACTTACTACGCCAGCACGCTGACATCCGCCAACATTACTGTGAAGTACTTTATCACCACCGAAGGCAGACGTAGCGGGGGTCCTGAGAGCATTCGTCAGGATTCGGGTAGAGTGTCAGCGATAACGCTTGGCAGGGCGCAGTTATGTTCAATTCCAACGTTCCAGCCGAACATCTCTACGAGAATGCGTAGTACATGCCGTGCTCCTCTTGGCCGATTGAACGTATCGTGTTGACGATAAATCGCACAGACGATCTGGCCCGGAACGCAAGCATAAAAATGACCTGTGCATTTAGATATCTACATGGGGTGCTCACAGCGAGAAGCAGTCCCAAGCCTGTTCAATAAGCTGGTCCTTTGTTGGCACGGGGCAGACATTTCCTTCGCACTTTGGTCGTCGGCGACAAAATGCCGACTTGACAGTGGAAGTGTCAGCAGATATCTGGCGGGCCACGCCATGAGTTCTGACTTGACCTAGAATCCCCAGCATAAAGCGATGGTACGGTCCGTTCGGTGCTGCGCACGGAGTTCCAACGAGGTCTATTGTGAGAGCGAGCTTGCCCGATGTCCTATGGGATTAATCGAGCCAGTTCGCTCGCTAGTGCCGGGGGTTTGGTTCGGTTCACACACGTATATTTTTTCGACTTGTCAGGTTAATATTTGTATCTTCCCAATCCTATGCTTACAACGGTCCGTGCAGGTGGCCGATTGGTTTTGCGGGCTTCCGGTACTAAGTATGTTGCTTGTATCCTGGCCGACGCGCGTTCACCCTTTTGATTGTAGGACCCTCGCTCGAGCTTTACTTCAGCCTCGGGATGGGGTGGTTGTGTTCCAGGCATGTAATTCT
>JBBPKQ010000115.1:4365-15431 GCA_038089315.1 Crocinoboletus aff. laetissimus | reverse complement strand
GTAGGACGCATCGATCCCAAGACGCGAGTCCGATAGAACGCTCAGAGGAAATGTGTCCAAGTGCTTCCGTTCGCTGAGGTAGTCTACAACAAATACCCGTGGTTACCGTCCAGTCAGTCGTCAACATTTAAAAAAAAGTGTATATATATATATGAAAAAACTGGTGATTCGGGCTCACTTTCGAAATGTTTAATGGGCATGGTCGGTCTGTCAGCTCGACCCCCAAAATAATGTTGCAAGCACCAAAATTTTGGGCTTGGGCAACGTTGCACACAGCGTCCAGAGAACTAAACAGTTTGATTACATAATCGTCGGTATCTTCCCATGTTGTCAAGTTCGCGTTCGCAAGAGGATACTACGTATCATTCGTGCCCGTTCGCTCGCTCGAAGCAAGAAGTCCAGAGCCGTACACCCACCCATACAATTATTCCATTGTAAGCCCACAAGACTGTCTATCGCCGTTCACCGCTCACTGGCTGGCAACGAGGCCAAAGCTGTGGCTGCCTGACAGCTTTTGGCGAGCGACCGCTGAGGTTCTTCCCCCACTTGGTGGAAAGCTGTACATAACAGGGCACGACTTTGCACACGCGAGTCGCGCCCAACTAGATCTCCTGTGAGTATCTTTCACTCTGTAGAGTTTAATGTGGCTTCTGTGCACATTTCGGGATCCATATTCGTAACAACTCACGGAACGATTCGCTGTCCTGCCGATGTATCAGCACTCCAGCCTTACATCTACCCGTCACGGGTTTGAGGGACTTTCATATTCTCACCCTTTTGTTCTAGTTACGTTTCCCGTCGGATAATTTCATGAATCACACTCGGCCATTCCTGGCTACTTACTTATCCTCAATGAACACATACAGAATATATCCGCCCCTGGCGTTACACGTGTCGCTGAAGCCTGCATAATCCCCTCCTCCACTGGATGCGGGCGGCCAATTTTCCCGGGTCTGCAAGTTTGGGTGGCTACCTTGCTCACGCCACTACGTACCCATCAACGCTAAACGTCCGACCGCGGTCGTCATCCTCGGAAGTTTGGTACCAAGCGACGTTGCTCCCAGGTGAACTTATAAATGACCGAATTGTTGTCTTGACGTTCTGTGTCTTGGACACGTGGAGGCCTTGCGAGTTCGCTGCGTCTTTTCGCATCACCGCTTATGCGACCCCCTCCCATATATTACTTAGAGTTTTGACCACCGATCATGAGAACGAATAACATGATATCCCGCTTGCACCCCTCATCCTTCATCTTACCAGATTCGACGAGAAATAAACTTTGTGGACGTCCGATCTAGATGCGGAGTTGGTATGCGCTGCAATGTCTGTGCAAATGATTGCTTCTGCGATCTTGCCTTGGTTCAAGGCTAATTCTCTCTTGTTCCGCTCGTCGTTCAGCGCACGTTTAGCCTGACCACTACGAGGCATGGCCTGATCTCCGGTTCACTCGAGATGGTCCAACACTGAATCCGATCTGGCCCGAGTGAACACAAGGCTCCTGAGCTTGTCGATTGTCATGCTGTGGGACACCGGTCTAGTGATGGCTTACCCTTGAACGTGGCCGTTCGATCACAGGACGGACAAGGCGGGAACGTCGTCCCTGTAGAAACGACTCTCAGGAATGAAATCTTGATTTTCCCGCGACCTTCTCGCGCCAAGTGCTGAAATGTTTGTCTGATAGTTTTGCAAACCACCATTTACCACACCATAGGTCCGGTCGATAGCACACGGGTTCAAGGTACCAAATAGGAAGATACTGTGTCTGACCGGTAGCTTGTGATTCTAGTCGACGCCACAGGCCCAACGACCGTTTTACGCCTCGCACTATTTCGGGGGGCAAAGCGACCTCAGTTCCGGTAACCGACACTCTCGAGAGCCTCTGAGAATATGTACTTAAGAATACTTACTTATCGTGAGTTTTTGTTCCGACCCCAACCCCACGGAACATCATCGTGACCTAACTCCGCTGCCAAGCATTCCACTATCCCGCGTAGGGATGGAGACTTCGCGTGACGCGTTTTTAGATGGCCTGGAACGACGTAGGGTTGCCCATCGACCCGTGGTTTTCCGGCATCTCGTGTTGGTATGTCTGGTAAGGCATCCCCATCGAAGCGGCATCTCTGCAAAATTGGGGGGACGCAAAGGAATGGGTTGCCCCACTCCGAAACAATGGTATCGCGCGCGCGCGAGCTTGTATGACAGAAATCAAAAGCTGATTTCGAACCTGAACCCCGTAAGCGAACCGTGCGGAATCTTCAAGGGCCCTAATTAGGCCACAAGAGTTGTTTCGTGTTCCGAGTAAGACAGATCGTGTACGCGATTTTTTTCACCAGGCTTCTTCTTCTTCTCGTTATTTATTTGACGTATGGTCGTTGATCGTACTTGTCGCTATGGGGCGAGGAGGAATCGTGGATCAGCGTGGCGCTCACGCGGACGGGCACAAGGTACGGTCGTAGCCCTTTCCTGCGTGTCAACACACGGGCCAAGCATAGCTCGCCAATGCTTGCCGAGGCACCCACCCGGTCACGGGAGATATGTATGATGATGATACGGCTGTGCTTCCCAAAAGATCTGTATATTGGATTGTTTTGGTGCGGCTGCAGCGATTAGAGCGCCCTCCCGTAGAGTTACCGAACTTTATCGGTTACTCATGCGAGTGTTTCGCCAGTGAGCAGTTTTTGCGGTGACGACTTGGCATTCCCGGGCTGTCAAACATCCAACAGCTCGAGCCTTTCCGCCGCACATGGTGTATCGCAAGGTTCGTACTTGCATGGGCGACGGTCTCGGGTTACCGATGGTTTAGGCAGACCCCCGTTGCTACATGATGTCCGCGGGAGGGATGATACTCTCGCGCAAGTGTCGACAAGGACTGGTCGGCACTCACCAGCACCCGGCCGCACAGTCTGCATTTTCTCGGAATGGATCACGGAAGAGGGGAGATAGAGTACAGTCGGTCCATTCCCGGTTGGCTGGCATTCAACTTCCTAGACGGGGTCTGTTGGGACGACAGCTGTCACCAAGCGGTACTGCGAGGTTGACATGTTACGATTTGATCTTGCAAGAGTACACTTACTAGAGTAGTACAGTACTTGGACGAGCGGAGAGCGAACCTTGTATGGCAAGTATCTCCCAGGAATAAATATCACATGGAACCGTAATATTCCCCCCCCCCTACATATCACAGCACTCTGCAGCTTTGATCCATCACTCCAAGTCCCGTCGTTCCATTCCATCCTAAGCGTGAAACGTAGCAAATCGCTCAAGAGTGCACTCGGGTCCCAGAAATCGAACACCTCGCCCGGGCGGACTTTTGGAGTCCCTCGCGCGCTGCACGGGTGCGAGCGTGAACAGACGACCCCATCACTGCCTCTTGTGCCCACCAACTCGGCAGCCACGACAAGCGAACGTACGCGTTGGCTCAGAACAGCGCATTAGTGCCGATGGTAGGCTCCGTCCGCGTCTAGCCATTATGGTCGCCCACCTCGCGACACGATGACGTTGGACCCTCGTTCTCGTGCCATTGGGATGGAAGGTTGGAAACGCCATCACGACTACCCTCTGGGTCGTTCAGCCCATCTTTGCGATGCTTCTTATGCTAGCCCTTTTCGTCCCCCGGCACGTTGTCCTCTCCCTACGGTATTCGTCATTTTCGGCTTTCTCATTTCCATCTCGTTCGTTCCTCCCGAACGGGTCCTTTGAATATAGCCACACAGGGCAAGTCCACGGCACCGACAATCGGAAATGTGTCCCCTTGATCACCGCAATTGTCCATGGTAGAGACGTCATCGGTCACCAGCTGTGGTGTCCACCTCGTGTGGAACGACGTGGTACGTTGTCTTGCGCAGTAAGTATGGAAGCCAGATGTTGCTTGCGAAGCTCGTGACCGAACACCGAATGACGTGTCTTGTTCTGCTCTGCGAGCGGTAGCCTAAGCAGTTCCCCACAGCCTACTTAGACAACGAATGTCGGCGGCCGTTCTCTTTCTCTCTTCCGTCCCTATCCCTCAACATGCCTCTCCCACTGACTGGCGCTTCGTTGGCCTTCTGCCTTTGCGACGCTGCTGTTCATATCCCCTTGCCAACCACCAATTGCCCGACTGTCCAAGCACACCTTGCGTACGCGACGACGGCCATCACAGATCGCTACGCCTTCTCAGGCATCGCAGTCTTAGTCCCCATTCAACCTCACATATGAGTGGTGCACTGCTCTCGAAACCAGCACCAGATCTGACACTGTTCCTCGACGCCAAACTAAAGATTGCAATGTAACGAGGCGCATATATAAAAAATCAGGAAGCACAGACAAGGGTTCAGCAGCTCTTTGGAAATATTAGGAAGGACATGTGGGCAGATCGGTGGGTGGTTATGGATGTGGTTCAGGGTTCAGATAAAATCGCAGACGACACCTACTGGTGTTGGGAACACCGACCAGCCAGTGGCGAGGCTTTGGCAAGGTCAAGAGGGAGTCGAGCAAAGACAAGCAGGGAAGACAAATTATACAAAACACTCGCAGGCGCAGCAAGTAGGTGGATACGAGAGAATCAGAGCTTACAGCAGAAATCCCATGCACATCTGCACAGTCATAGACCTTGTTATATCCACGAGAAGTCGTGGATGTCGCGCTCCCCAACCACATACTTCAAGAACTCGCAGAGTGTCTTGAGATAATCACCGCTACTACAATCAGCAACCCCCACCTCCACTTCTCCAAGATTATCCGACACCAGGATGCTATCCATCCTTGAGGGACGGTTGGTTTATTCGTAGATATCAAGGTATTCGAGGTGTCGCCCTCAATGGGTGCGGTATTCATCATCGAAGTCTGGACCGTTCCCGTACTCCGTCTGAGCTCTGGAAGTGTTGCGGAGGCAGACGATGATATGGGCGAGGGGTACGGACTGGTAGCCGTTGACCCAATGTCGGTCTTAGAATGCCGCCGCTCACCCATATTCGGCAAGTCTTTGAGGGTGGGAGTACATAACTGCAAGCGATTTAGGATGGGAACAATCATCCACGGAGAAGGCAGAGCCCAAGCGAAGAGCGCGAAAATCACAGCCGGGCCAGATGATGAGACGTTGATCAGCCTCCTGACAACAAATTAAAATGGTGAATGACGTACATCTGGGAATGCGTCTCTGAACCGAGGCTGAGTCAGGTTGAAGGCATGGCTCTTTGCTGCAAATTTTTTCTTGTGGTCATCTGATGAGGTGACGGAACCAGTAGTCATCTCATCAGACAGCATGAAGGATAAGAGACCGGTCAAGCTAAACATATGAGGTCAGCACAAAGTCCACAGAACATGTACACCAGTGACGATGCAATTGACCGTAAATGATCATCAGATCCATCAAGGATAGCCGGCCACAGATAAAACCTACATTGTTGCAACACTCCAAGCTGGGTTCCACTAGAATGTGAGAGGAAGGCATATGAGTGTGTCGATGTCAATATCCAAGGGAAGATGTAGCGTACAGTTCCCGGATGAAAATCCGACATTGAGAAACAGATCTTCTTATCTGGCTGGAAACGGCCGGACGGTGTTAACATCTGCGGGGATTTGGTTCAAAAATGTCTACGAGAGGGATAGGTGTAGACAACCTTGATACCTGGGGGCCTGAAAGGGTATTCCGAAGGGAAGAGAAGGACGCCATGATACTCTCCGCCGGCGAAGGGGGAGTCGGGGGGACCGCGCTGTGTAACAGGCGATTGGTATGGATCGAAGAGACCAGCGAAAGTCGCGCACGATAAGGAAATGCCCTGGTGAAAATGAATCGGCTATGTATTTTCAAGCGATAGTGGCACACTGACAAATCAGGATGTTCTTTTCATCGGGAACTGCCCAGACAAATGGGGGTGGCCCCTTCTGCATACTGATATATTCCTTGGTGAGCTAGATGGGGTCGTTGGCGAGTGAGGGAGAGGGGATGGGGGGGGGGGGGGATACATACGCGTTTCTGAGCGGCTTTGTTGGCCATGGTGGAAGGGGTACTGGGAAAGTGGCAAATGTCGATGAATCGATGAAGACTGGTGGGCGGTGATGGCCACCCCACAAATAAGCACAAATAGTCTAATAAACCAACTTTTTAGTGTCGCCGTGGTTTGTCCCAACTACCATCACAGCGACGTGACGTTGGCGCGGAGACTCTGGCCAGCGACCCCTTGCAGAGCACGTCGTCGTTGCAGTTCTGCGCTGCCTCGCTCTGCAGACCCCCTTTTTTTTCATTTGCGGACTTGGGGCTGATCAGTGTTGACTCGACTCGTCATTATTTGTTAGCCGAGGGGCTGTTACTACTCGACCCTGTGCCAGGACTCTGGTCTGAAGATCTGAAGGATCGCCTTTTACCAAGACGCCACAATCACATGGGGATTCCAAGAACTGCCATCGACTGGGGGTCGAGCTTCAAAAATGAATGAATGAATGAACGCCACGCTTTTGCGCTTCTTCCTCACAACGGCCGGCCGTGCCACATCAGATTCTTTCCATCCGGCGCGTGGAAGATACACGTCGCATTGTTCAACATCCCGATCGTCGCTTAGGCTAGGTCACAGCTGCAACCATCCCTCGAGGAAAAGTTTTTTTTTTGGATATATTATTTTTTTGTACATTCATTCATTCGATATGAACCGAAGCTCGGCAAAAATACATTTTACTATGTGGATAGCACGCAGCAGGAAGGGCCAGTGACGACCACAAAAACAGGGGGTATTTTTACGAATACGGATAATCATCGACGCGAAACTTTTTCAGATCTTCCTCATACCCGCGCGTGATGGCAACGCTCCTTCCCCCACCAAAAAGACAGAAGGTGTATCACGGTGTTCCAGAGCCGGAGCCAGAGCCAATACGGACCTCGCCGAACGTCGTCGTTCAGTTCGTAAACGAGCACGATGGTACATCCATCGCGCCTGCAGTCAACCTCCCGGCAAACGTTGCACGAGAGACCCTCCAAGCACTCGTGAATCAGCTGCGCACAAAGGCAAGCCATCAGGACATGTCTATCCGTCTCGTTTGTCATATCTACCACACAGGAAGACGATGACCACGTGCCTTTCACCTTTCATGTCGCTTTGCCCGAGGTCGCTGCAAAGCCCAATGCCCCGACCCGCATCGTCATCTCCAATTCGATACAAGAGGACGTGCTAGATCACCCTTCACAAGCGTTCTCTGAAGAAAACATTCTTGTCGTTCGATGTGCGCCACAGTCCGTATTCAAGGTACGTCCTGCAACACGTTGCTCAAGCACCCTATCAGGTATGTCAGTCCACCACCATGTGCCGTATCGATCATGGACCCCATTATTTGGGGTGGATGTAATTCGACTGGACGAGTCTAGGTCACTCTTCGCCTATTTTGTGCGCTTCTTTCTCCCCGACCGGCGCACTCCTCGCCACGGGGTCTGGTGACACCCATGTCCGCCTGTGGGACCTTAACACCGAAACGCCGTCTCATACCCTCGTGGGTCATACCGGGTGGGTCCTCTGTGTCGAATGGGATCCCATCGAACGGAAGCTTGCCAGTGGCGGCCATGATGGACATGTGAGAATGTGGGACCCCAAGTCCGGAAAACCGATAGGTGACGCGATGAAAGGTCATTCAAAGTGGGTGACCTCGCTCGCTTGGGAGCCTGTACACATGTGAGCGTTCCTTTACGTTGTTCGGATCGTCAGATCACACACGGGACGCATGATGGAGCAGAAACCCGACCACACCGCGCCTCGCATCGTCATCAAAGGATGGGACAGTCCGCGTTTGGTTTACAGCAACCCGACAGCTGCAATATACTCTTGGCGGTCACACAGCCAGCGTTAATGTTGTCAAGTGGGGAGGTGGTGGGGGAGGCGGCAAGGGAGTGCTGTATACAGCAAGCAGCGATCGCACAGTAAGGGTGTGGGATGCACAGCAGGTCGGTTTTTTCGTCACGGAGTAGACGGGACTGTGCTGACCAGCTCATAGGGCAAGCAACTAATGCTCCTCAAGGACCACGCACACTGGGTGACTACCCTTGCTCTGAACACAGACTTTGTGCTTCGGACCGGTCCATTTGACCACACCGCTAAGCGACCAGCATCTGACGAAGAAGGTATGTCCCTCCCACGCTGATAATCTCATGGCTGTGATCCATCGTTTCCTGCTTAGCTCAGACGCTTGCGCTAAAACGATATGATGCTCTCATATCTCGGACCCCAGAGCTTCTGATATCAGGGTCTGATGATCACACCCTCTTCTTGTGGTCACTTTTCTCATCCACGGGGGAATCCGAAGGCGGTAAATCAAAGCCCCTTAATCGACTTACGGGGCATCAGCGGCAGGTGTCACATGTCGCATTTTCACCTGATGGGCGGTGGGCGGCGAGCGCAGGGTGGGATAGTGCTGTGCGCCTCTGGGATTGTACGGGAGGATCTGGCGAGTTTTCGCGCTGTTGGCTGTCTCACATTCGCATCTGATGCAGAGACTTGCTTGTTTACTTCATCTAGCGACTATGGGTAAGTTTGTGGCGACGCTCCGTGGTCACGTCGGCCCAGTGTATCGTCTCGCGTGGAGCGCGGACTCGAGGATGGTGGTCAGTGCGAGCAAAGATCACACCGTCAAAGTACGGCCCGTCTCGCGCACAATCGTTCTTTCACTCATAACACCCGACCATTTGTTCGGTTAGATCTGGGATCTTAAAACATATAAACTCAAAAATGATCTACCGGGACATACGGACGAAGTGTATTGCGTCGATTTTGTTGCTGACAAGATCGTCAGCGGAGGGCGAGATCGGACGGTTAAAATGTGCGTCGCTGCAAGTTCGTTATCAACTTTGCAGGCTGATGTGTGCTGTAGATGGAAAAACTAGTTTGGTATAACGCCCGAGTAGTTCTGATACGGAATAAAAGACTGAATGTTCCCATGCGAACGCTGAACAGATTCGTGAGG
The DNA here is from genome assembly GCA_038089315.1 of Crocinoboletus aff. laetissimus. Classification (NCBI taxonomy): domain Eukaryota; kingdom Fungi; phylum Basidiomycota; class Agaricomycetes; order Boletales; family Boletaceae; genus Crocinoboletus; species Crocinoboletus aff. laetissimus. Next base: position 6,512 of record JBBPKQ010000115.1, on the reverse strand, counting down.
AGCGCCAACATGTGATCCGTGTTTCTATTGGCGAGGCACACAGTGCATGTGGTGCTCTACTTGCCATGCGTGTAGCGTATATCCCTATCCCCGGGGTCCTTGAACGCGCAGGTTCCAGGTTTGGCGTCAGTGTTTGCCCCAGACCAGCCGTGGCGTTTCCCAGTACTGGCCTTTCCATAGCACGGTGACCCACTGCGTAAAGCATTTCAAACGTCCATTACGGGAGTTGGAAGACTATGCGTCGGTTTCGTGTGCTCTCGAGCATGAACCTGATGCGAGACTTGAGCTCGCTGACCACTCGGAACGTATGACACTGCTACCTACTATGCAGGCGGACACAGATAAGTCGAGCGCCTGTCGTCGCGGCCCCGCAAGTGGTGCAATGCCTGTCGCGTCGAATCTGGCAGTGCACACAGTGGACGAGTGGAACGTCTCGACTCTCACTCTCATAGAGGCCCAGCGGTCAACTTCGAGTTCAAACGTATTTCACCTTCAGCAAACATGTCTGGAAATAGACTAAATTTGTGCAAACCGCCCGAGAACAAGAATACTCTCTTCTTTCATTTTGCATATGTACGCCAACAGCTGGGGGGGGGGGGTTCCCGCCTCCTTAACATTTACATTCGCCAGGCTTGCAGGAACAACTGGTTACGATACACAATCAGATGACGATTCCATGAATGATATCTTGGACCACGCACGTCGCTCCGCAGTGGCATCGTGGATTTCCACAGCTCGGAGTGGAGCCCTGAGTCGAGGGCTCGGGCTTCGCGGGTGTGTTCTGCAGAATCGTTCAAGGTATGGTCAATTGACTGATGCTTGGAGGGAGGTATGAGAGACAGACCGCTGATGAAGAAAACATGCTACGGGTTATTCAGAGTCGCAGGGCTGGTGACAGACGAGGGTTTGGACGGGACAGATACCCCTTTTTTATGATGGAGGGTTATGCCTTGTTGACTCGGGTTTACTTGCTGCATCCAAGATCAGATGCCCTAACACGACCGCTCTTTCGGCCAAACGACGCTCGTACGATGATATCTCATTCTGAAATGCTATTGACATCGATACTGGCCACTGACACGTCCAGAGCAGCCCTGGTGGGCAGTGGACCCTTGCAACCGAGCACCATCTCGTGTCTTCGATGGGATTTCCTTGACCACGTTGTACTAGCAAGCGAGGCGTCAAGTCGCATAGAAGGTACACGACTGTCACTGGCTGATCACTACTTGCCTGAATGCTGATGTAGCTCCGGATGATGTCTTACAGCCGCGTATCATCATCCGGATTTCATGCCCATGCTTCATACAAGGCGCGAATCGAGATGCCTACCGACCAGTCGTGTCATATCGGGGTATGTTCAAACGGTGCAGATATGACCTACCCGACAATGTCATCTGTGACCCCGCCTTCAGTACTTCACCGTGGCGGCTACAATGGTGACATTGTAGTAAACTTCTGAGATTAATTATCGGCCGACTAGCTCAGTTGGTTAGAGCGTCGTGCTAATAACGCGAAGGTCTTGGGTTCGATCCCCACGTTGGCCATTTACTTTTTGCACACTTTCCCCGCCCGCCGGAGAGACCTTCCTTATTTGGATTCGAGGGACGTGATACTGATAGTACCAGTCTGAGACGAGTCGGCCCGGGCAAGCAGACCACACCGAGCCAGCCTCCACGTCCTCGTCCTCGTCATCCGAGAAAGTTGCCGCCCTCAACTGCGATCCCACCGTCGCCACCGTCGCTGGCGATGTCGTCGGGCAACTCGCCCCACCTTGTCGCATTCCCAACGACAGAGTCTGTTTCCGTTTCCCCGCTCCCTTTCCCTCACCTTCCTTTTCGCCGCATCTCTCTCCCGGCTTCTCCTACTCCCACCGCCGCCGTTCACAGACAGTCTGTCGCGAGTCTCGCTTCTTTCGACTCACTCGCAGAAGAATCGGTCGTGCACCAACACCGTCGGACAAAGCGCAGGTCGCTCAACCCGGCTGCAAGGTCGCATAGACGAACGCAGGCCGACGACGACAGACAGGAAAAGCGATCTAAAATAATTTCAGAGTTCTATACCACAGAGAAATCGTATCTCGATGGTCTCGATCTCGTTTACAGTGTGTGTATATATACCCGCCGTTCAGAGCGATTGACCGTTCATTT
>JBBPKQ010000112.1:0-11157 GCA_038089315.1 Crocinoboletus aff. laetissimus | reverse complement strand
AAACGCTCGATGCCGAGACCAGTGATTTCGGTGTGAGGACCCCTTTCTTCCCAGGCGTAGACACAACCTGAACGCAAGGCAAGGCGCTCGTCCGCGTCAAGTCGCCTAGTGATCATGGGTAATACACGACGTTGGACAGCATAGAAGATCTTATGCGCGTCACGGGTAGAGCGGATACGAACATTGGCGCAAGTTGGTCTCTGGAGCATCTCGTATCAGTCCGGCAAGCGATAGTGAACGGGAGGGAGAGGCAGGGGAGGGTGGAGGGAGAGAGTGGTGTATATATTCCATCCGGGATCTGAGGGGTACGAGTCTATTTGGTAATTTAGTTTGGTAATTAATTAAACTATTTTCTAACCTAGGGGGGCGGCGGCTGCAGATGCGCTTGTCAAGATTTTATCAGAAAACTGTCAACGGAAAGGGTGATACTATGATAATTACCGCAACCAGCCGCAACCTTATTGGTGCAATTGACCCAAAAGGTTGGTCGTCAATCTCGATTGCAGTCCGAAAACTCTATCACTTTATTACAACTTAAAGCACACCTTCCACCCAAACAACGAAAATTTGTATTTCTCAGTGCTCTGGGTAAGTAACCACGTCTGAAGGGCCTGGTTTGACCCGGCATACCCCGGCCCGCTCCTTCTGAAGACCCACCGCCTTCCTCACTCTGCAGATCGGTCGGTATATCGAACATAACATATAAGGGAAAGACCCGCGATCACCGGTTGGAACATCGCTGGACCGAACTCGTGATACATCTGCATCAGGGAACGCTCGAAATCTCTTTTGTACATATCAGATCATTAACACTCATCCAGTTACCTATACTCTTGATCCGAGTACCCTTCCTGAACGAATCTTTCCAGTGCAACATTCACGGCACTTGATCCTGCCGTCCCATTCCACCCTGGCTGGAGAGCTGGCTCTCAGTGGCTGCCCGCAGCCTCAGAGACACGTTGCAGATGACGCGCAGGTTCCTCAGCCTCCACCCGGGCCCGTCTCTGAGCGATCCCCTGCTAAAACGTTTAACTACGCTAATTCCCAATCAAATTCCCGTCTCTTACTAAACATACCGGATCCACTGTGCGTCCTGTACACGTCATGATATGGCACGCCCAGCCCCCCCACGCCCGCCCCACCTTTGCGCTTTATTGCACACTACGCACGTTGTGTGCTGTACCCTCGTTTCACGTGCTCCTCGGCACCTCGCGAACGGCCTCGCTCAATACGAGGGATCCTTGTTGTGGGAACACGTATGCCCTATTCTTCTCCACTATCATTTTTATCCCCATTTGATTTGATTGTTGGGACATTCCTTGGGGCCGTTTAAAATAAGGATCCCCCTTTCCCATGGCGGTCAACATTCAATCCTAACACGTCACAACCAATCGTATCTTAGTTACGGTCTAACGGCTCAGGATACACAAATGGGGACGTTCCTTTTTTTGTTCTCTATTGCTCCAGCGCCTCGGCCCTTCATTTCTCTTTGGATCCTAACCCCGCCCTCTTCTCAAACGTGTACATGCCGACCGACCTCTTCCGGGACTCAAGATTCTAGAATAAGACGTATGCTCTCTATCGAGGCCAAATGGGCAGAGCTACCTGTATATGGACGAATCCGTCACCGGGTCCCGGGACTCCTTATTGTAAACTTTGATAACACAGCCTGACAGTTTGACATTTGCTTTCCCTGTACTGACTATGTAAACCGAAAGTCTGGGACATTTGGAATGGAGCCGGAGCCGGGCGTCATCAGGTTTTGTTGGGCAAGGAAACGCGAACCTGTGGCGTCGTGGAAAGCTCACATAACCCACCTAGCCTTGCAGGGAAACCTCCGAGTCAGGCCAGATTATCTACCGGAAGGCTACAGTATCGCGTAGCTGGTGTTCCAATCCAACGTCGGGGGTACAGCTAGTATGAACAACATGACTCAATGAAACGTCAGGATCCAAGCATATGATGATTACCATCGGCAAACGGCGAACTCATCCCTCACCCAAATGGACCGTCGGCCGATGAGGTGGGTGTCACATGCTCTACTGTTGTACACAATAGCCGCAACCACATGTTTGCACTAAGACTACAGAATCATACATTGTTCCGAATCCTGTCTGATGAATACAAATGTACCAAGAAGAGAAAAGCTAGGGGTCGGATAAAGCAAGAGAGTCCAATCGGAGCCGAGACAGCATAGTGATGGCGATAGGTGCACGGTCTGGGAATCAAGTCAGGCTAGGGTAGAGGGTCATGAGTATCTCCTCGTCAACTGGGTGCCTCCGGGGCGGAGGGAGATTTTGAAGGTAAACTAGTGGTGCGAGCGTCTGGCCTTTCCTTCCCGGACTCGCTGGACCGTGGGGTCCATCGCCACTAGGTACAGGAAGTAGCATCGCGCTTTGGAAAACTGGATTAAACAAGTGTGTAGGTGAGGGATAGGGAACGAATTGTTGATGATGTAGCACATGGCTTCCCTGCTCGTCTTTGTGCGCACGGTACCGGGGCGGGTGACGAGCGCTTGTGTACTTCCCCGATGGAACGTCGAGATGAGCGAGCTCGGATATGTCGGACACCGTTCGTAGGTTATCGGCTGTGTCAGCAGTGAAGTATGCGACTAGAAATCCTCCTCAGTAAGCACAAGACAACCCTTCGGGAAAATCACACACTCAGGTGCCACTTTCGACGCCCCCGCGACGTCTCGACATATACGGAATACGTTTGTTTGACAAGTGACGAACGTACTGGTTCTTGGCGAGAATTGCTGTGGAGACGAGATCCAGAGCCGAGGCTAACAAACAGGTAAGCCATCTAGAAACAGACAGACGATTATGAACGAACGTAGTATCTGAATCAGAGTTCAAGTCCACTTCGACTGGCTCTGGACCTTTCTCTTGGTAAAACAGGAATTCCTGGAAAATCTTGCGCTGAGATAGCTCAGAGAACATACTCAAACGAGCTCACGTCTCGGACACGACTAGGGCCCCATCTATTGCAAGCTGTTAGGTACAAATCATACGCTCATAAGACGACTTGCTTTTTGCCATCTGTCCACCTTTCGATGCCGAGCTATGACTCTAGTCTGAGACATGATTGTGAAGGTAGTGAGAGTTGAATCCATGTACTCACCCCAGTTGCTTCCGGGTTGGGCCCTCGCTCTTCCCAAACAAAGACGCTGCCAGACGTAATCGCCCTTCGCTCTTCTGTATCCAAGCGTCTAGTCACCATTGGTAGTACGGCAATCGCTACTGCGTGAAATATGACCTGGGCATCTTGAGGCGTTCTGTGGCAAGGAACTGGAATTCAAGGTTTTTGGGGGGATAATAGCTTGAACGCCAGCGTACCGTACACGAAGTCTCGTACAGGTAGGCCGCTGCATCCTCGATCGCTGAAAGACGGAAATGTGTCGCGCGTGGTGGACGTACAGGTGAGAGGGAGGGTGGATTTAATGAGCCTGGTATTCAATCGTACGACTGGGTGAGAATCACAACGCCGCTCTCGCAGGAGTCAGCGAGGTATTTAGATGGGGAGAGAGATACGCGGGGGAATGCAGGAACGTCAACTTGTCCTTAAATATCAGAAATCCAAGCCTATTTGATGACACTGGGACACTTACCTATAGCTGTTGGCGTGATGTAAAATGGCTGATGGTCGGTTGCGGGAAGGACCTGATGGGAAAACCTGCCGCGTTGTGTAAATGCTCATTGGTAGATCACTGGCCAAAGAGACCGCAGCAGCTAATAGAGTTTTAGGGACCCGCCGAGGTGGGTCTAATCGTCTGAGAATGGATCGGGAGTTGCTCCTTATGCTTAACCCTGGAAATTTACACAGCATGGGCGTGTAGAACCCGCTGAAAATGCGCAAGACGGCCGCATCAGTGCGATTCGCTACATAGCCGGCGTGCACGGTGACGTTGCGAACATTGCGGTGATCTCACAACATACTAATGTAAATTAGAGCCAAATACTTGAAAATGAAAGTGAATCTGAGTATTCAATCTATGAAGGTCGCGGGAACGATTCAAAGTGTTCTTTCAATGTGGCACCAATGTGCGTGTTCTTATGCGACAGCAACGCTGTTGGGTCTCGTGCGCAATTATGCACGTACGCTGGGCATAATTTTGGATGCTTTAGGTTCGCGCCAACGTCGGCTATAAACTGAGCTGCCGCTGGGACTAAAGTAATGGATGATAACCGCGCACTAGAATCCATGCAAATATTTTTTGTGGACGAAGAGCAGTGTTCTTAATTGTGACCAGTCCCGTTGAATAACAAGATATTACATCAGCGGCCATAGGACACTTGGCTATTCCTGTTTCGACTTGTATGACCTGGTTGCGAGTCAGTTCTGGCCGCGCTCTTGGTCGCATATATCCTTCGAGGCGCCTGAGCTCTACTTGTCGGAAAATAGAAGCCATGTCCGTCCAGCAACCTATCTGGAACGTCCCAACTCGCCAGATAGAAGAGCCAGTTTTGAGGGTATACAATTCCTTGACCAAGACTAAGGTATGAATCAGATCATTCGTCCTCGATATCCGACAGCGTTCACGACCGCATAGACAGAATTCATCCCAAGAAGTGGCCGCCTTGTTAAATGGTATAACTGTGGACCTACGGTGTACGACGCCTCTCACATGGGCCACGCAAGGTTGGCAGTGATCGATCAAGTGACGGTGATCTTGCCCTGACAATTTTTTTGGTTTAAAGAAACTATGTCACCCAAGACATCATCCGCAGGATCATCTCCGATTATTTTGGCTATGACGTCCACTTTGTCATGAACATCACCGACATCGATGACAAGGTATGTCCCCAGTTTGCTTCATCTTCGCCTTTCTGATATAGAAAAGATTATCCTACGAGCGCGTCAAAATCACCTTTTTGAGAATTTCCGCACACAGACATCTTCGCTCACTCCCGGCCTTCTCGCAAAAGTACAAGATGCCTGGCGGTCTCATGTCTTGGACAAAGTATCCAAAGGATTACCGAATAGCATCAAGCCTACTGCGGAAAACATACACATATTGTGGCCACAGATCGAAGCTATCCGAGACGACAACGCTCAAAAAGTGGAGTGCTTGAAACGGGACGAGAAGTTCGAGATGCATCTTAGCGCTGCTGTGAGTCCTTTCCTTTGTGCGCAGCAGTCCTTCGGCTTATATCCCCACAGATTCGCACAGCTTCAGCACTATTAGCCGCTCAGCAAGTCCAAGATAGGGAATCTGCTTTGATTTTATTGGACGAGTCTCGGGATATATTATCAGCATCTCTAGATAAAGAGGTGACGATCTTTCAATCTGTACAGTACTCAAAGTTGACTAGCCTGCGTAGTTGAAAGATACGGTAACAGATCCGTCTATTTTTCGAGCGCTAGCCGCTTTCTGGGAAGGCCAGTTTTTCAACGATATGGACCGTCTGCGGGTTCTCAGACCTGACACGTTAACACGCGTGACGGAGTATGTTCCAGAAATCGTAGAATTCGTGAAGCGTATCGTGGAAAATGGCTATGCTTATGAGCACGAAGGCAGCGTGTATTTTGACACCGTCGTCTTCGATTCCTCGGAGACTCATACATATGCGAAATTAGAACCCTGGAGCAAAGGAAACAGGGAATTACTTGCAGAAGGAGAAGGTTGGTCCTTGGAAATTGCGACATGAGTCGTGGGACGCTCATTTCCGCACAGGTGCACTCTCGATTACTACTGGAAAACGTTCCCCATCAGATTTCGCCTTGTGGAAAGCGTCAAAGCCCGGGGAACCCTCGTGGCCATCACCATGGGGTCTGGGTCGCCCTGGTTGGCATATCGAATGTTCGGTAATGGCCAGTGCAATATTTGGAGACAACATGGACATACACTCGGGTGGCATCGATCTCGCATTTCCTCACCACGATAACGAGATGGCACAGTCCGAGGTGAGACAGTAATTCCGCGGTCCGGAACGTCTAGTCTTTCCTTCTCAAGTTGCATAGGCATACCACGGGTGCAGCGCGTGGGTCAACTATTTCATCCACACAGGTCACCTACACATCGAGGGTCTCAAGATGAGCAAATCACTGAAAAACTTCATTACCATTGACGTGCGGCCCGTAGTTTTTGTCGCCTAAATCGTCTCATTGAAGTGTGATTTGAAATCAGGAGATCCTGCAAAGGTTTACCCCCCGTCAACTTCGCCTAGCATTCTTATCACAGTTATGGAATGCCAAGGTGGATTTTTCCGAATCACTCATGACAGGCGAAGTAAAGACGATTGAGACTACTTTCAACGTACGCGTCGCGACGATGAGTCCAAGGGTGTATGTATATCTGATGTCTCTCTGAAGAACTTCTTCGTGACAGTGAAAGCTCTGTTGTTGGCCAACGAAGGAGAATCGGATGGATATCATCACTACGAAGAACCTGAACAGGAGCTCACGAATGGGTAACTATGGTCCCGGGCTCTGCCTTGTCACATCTTACACAAATTCATTCTTTCAGCATTAACGAGAGCAAACTGGCATTCCGGTCTGCGCTTTGCGACTCCTTTAATACCCCAGAGGCCCTCAAAATCCTGCGCGATTTGGTCTCGCGCACGAATGTTTACATCAACGCCCGCACGAAGTCCCTAAACGTTGCCTTGGTGGAGCAATCGGCCCGATGGGTGGGCAACATGTTGCGGATCTTTGGTCTCGGGGAAGGAGAGAAAGCTGAGCTGGGTTGGGGGCAAGAGACCACAAGCGATGCTTACGCTGCCAACGTAAGTGTCCACGCTGTCATGATATTTGCGTCTCAACTGTATCCTTGCAAGCGAGAGGACCTTTTGCTCCCATATCTTCGCACGCTTTCCTCATTTAGGGATGGTGTCCGACGTTTGGCTATTACCAAGGGGGATAATTCCTTGAACGAGATCTTGAAGCTTTGTGATCGGCTTAGAGATGAAGAATTAGTCCCGTTGGGCGTGGCACTGGACGACCAAGATGGTATCTCGCGCCAGTGTTATATTCGTACGCGTGCTGAGGTCTCTCCATAGATGGTAAAGCCCTCGTCAAACTGGTTCCTCCGTCGGAATTGATCAAGGCCCGTGACGAGAAGCGGCAGAAGTTTGAGGCTCAGGCCGCCAGAAAAGCGGCATTGGCACAGGCCGGCGAAGACAAGCGCCTTGCAAAACTGGGAAAGGGGCAAACACCGCCCGAGGAGCTCTTCAAGCCGCCAAACGTCCCTGAGGGCGCATATAGCCAATGGAACGAGCAAGGCATTCCTACAGCTGACGGCGAGGGTGGGAAGCTGAGTAAAAATCAGGAGAAGAAGCTATTGAAACAGTGGACTGATCAGAGGAAGCTACACGAGGAGTTTTTGGCGTGGCAGCAGCAACGGGACGGAAAATAGCAAAAAATTTGGCATGTTCTCCAGACTTTCTCATCCGAGGGGACAGGTGTGTTCAAATACACACTAGATTACAAGTTCGGTTGTTACCAATTACACCCCTTCACAATCTGATCGGCGATGGCTTCCAACCCAATTTTATCCTGTTCGTCGAACCCATCCAATGCGAGGCAGTCCAGATCCAAAACCCCCAATACCACTTGATCATTTCCATTCTGTAAAACCAGGGGACAGACAATCTCACTTTTAGTCTCTCCATCACAGGCGATGTGGCCAGGAAACTCGTCCACATTCTGGACGAGTACAGTTTTTTGTCGTAAGAATGCATCAGCACACACGCCTCGGGCGTGATCTGGCGAGACGTTGATAAATTGACATGCTGGCTTTCCGCAGAACGGCCCTAAAAAGAGCGTGTCCTCAATTGTCGCCGCGGTGCTTTGATTTCTCGAGGGTGCCTCAATAAAACGTGGTTCAGGGAAAAGGGACGGGATGAGATAGAATCCTGTGCAATCACGTTGTCAGAATGCGGGGCTGTACAGTACAGACCACTTCATGTGTACTCGATGGAAATACCGGTTGATGGGTTCGAGACGCGATCGCGACCAGAGTGAATGAAAATGTGGCTCACCACACCAATTCACCGCACGACTACCATTTCCAAAATGAGGTTCGAAAACAAGAAGGGCGTTGTATATGAGAGAAGATGCATTGGCTAAGTTTGTCACCTAAAAACGACGTTTGCGTCGACATACGAAGTAAGCATGCCATAATTTACCCAGTGTCTTTGGCCTTGCAGTAGCTGCTGTAACTGGTCGCGGACGTGGGTCCAAAATTCGTCCTTTGAGGTGATCTCTGGAGGGACAAGAGACGAATCTGCGTGGGGCATGTTGTTGAGGGCTACACGGCGACATTCCCATTAGCTTTCATTACTATACTAGTGGTTCCTGGGCCAGCTATGAGTATTGCTTATATAAGAAGTCAGCTGCGCAGCCTGGCAATCCTTCATCAACATAACAGCCAGACGCAGGAAGTCCTCCTACTCTTCTAATGTGGCTTGGATGCTTGAGCTCGACGAGTACAACCAGATACTCGCCACAAATCAGTTTGTAGATGATAGCTCCACGGCATCGTCAGCCAACAACGATGACACCCTCGCCGCATTGGCACTCAGTTCTTCGTCTGAGCACCATCCTCTTCGTAGCCGATCCGTCTCGCCAGCTCGTCACCGCGATAGACAGAGTATACCATCCGTCACCGTGATTGGCAGCGAAGGCGAGGCGCGACATGGGTCAACAAGCTTGCCGGGCACGGATGGATTGGCCACAGAGGTAGTTGCCGAACAAGACCGGACTAGTGATAAAAAGGCATCTCGCTGTGGTACCAATATCATCATGCACTCGGTTCGTCCATTCTTTCATAGGATGTTCATTAGCTCATTCCTCCATCCATTCACAGGTTAGTCCCAACGACTCTTTTGCTGGCGTCGCCCTGCGCTATGGCGTTTCTATCGCTGCCCTTCGTCGTGCCAACCAATTATGGCCATCTGACCCAATCCATCTCCGTACCGAACTCGTAATTCCGTGCGGGGAAACTCTTCGTCCCAGGCATAGGCCTCTCCACTGCGCGAACACGGATCCAACTTTGCGATCCACCGAGGAACCAACACCCAGCTTGTCTCCCGATCTCTTTGCGTCCTCGTTCGTTACCGCACGGAATATGATCAGTTCTGTGCTTTCTGCGCGTATGTCTATGGAATCATTGAACTCAAAGGCAAGTATGAGCGAGGACCATGAAATGGACGACTTTCAAAAACCCCGCATGCACGAAACATCGGTCGCTGAGACTCGTGCCGAAGAAGTGTACGAGCTCTCCGCTTTGGCTACTCCACATGCACAATATAGGTGGCCTGGCGTTCCATTGTCGTCGCACGTTACACATACACGCTTCAATAAATACCCGGGCCACAATCACATACCCCCTGCCGGCGACTCGCATGTGCAGTGTATTTCTCCATCACCCACCACTTCGATAGAGCAGCTGTCTCGTGCGCAGCCATTTGCCATTCTTCCGGTACGCACATTGCAACTGGAGCCGGAACCTGCCATGGAACTCCATCTCCGGCGTCGTCCTTGCATTTAACGATTAGATGGACGATGTACAACATCAAGTCCAAACACTTAGACCAAGATATGTGTTACGAGTTTTTCATCTACTGCTGTCGGATCATTAATAATAGTTTGCACTTTCATGAGGGTAATTCTTGTTGGCATAAAGTGTTCAGTTGTATTGGAGTGGTTCAGTATCTCACTCTTCCCTCTGGTATTGGGCTCGAAGTACTGTGATGGCTGCCAGCTGTTTGAATCAACACTGCCGGATGGTTAGACCCATTACCTGTCAAGGGTGTCTTTAACAAAATTGCTGCGGTAGTTTCAGCATGTGTATCATCGGGGAAAATGGGTGTTTTATCGAGACGAGAGAGAACAAGAAGATGTCTGCGACGTGGATTAATAGGGAGTCACAGAGTTGTTGCAGTCGGCAGATTGGTCATTCGCAGGGGTGGCGAGCCGAGAAGCTGGGAAGGGGTAGCTGTCTGGACCCGGTGAACCCTCCCAAGGGGTAGAGGTAGTGAGATGTGTAAGGTACATAATGATTATATGCTACTACAGTCGACTCCCTCCTAACCGATACCCTATATAACCGATACTCCCTATAACCCGATACGTTTCCCAAGTTGGTTTGCAGTAAATTCATAACCATAACCGATAACTGATAACCGATAAAGATATTGGGTAGAAAATCGATAGATACTACCAAATTAGGACATATTTATTATATAATCAGCATGTCTGGTTATTCCAACATGGCAAGAGTGACCCAAAACAATGTCTCTGAAGCACAACCAAGGATTTAACTCCTGGCTACTACCTCTCAAACTAGCTAGATATGAGCAATCGATGGGGGAATGCCACAAAGACTAGACTGGTGTTACAAACGCACCCTATGAAGTGCAACCAAGAATTTTACTCCTGGCTACTACCTCTCAAACTAGCTAGAGCGAGCAATCGATGGGGGAATGCCACAAAGACTAGACTGGAGTCTTTGGGCGATAATTCACCTGTATTTATACTGTTACATTGTTTGTACTTATTGACTACTTGGTCCGTGCGAGTAGGCTTACTAAGTACTATGTCATAATGATGTCATCGGTCTAGAACGTTCTAGAACAACGGAGATTAAATAAACGTGTTCCGGAAAGATCCAAGAACATTCTAGAATATTCCGTCTAGGAATGGAAAGAGTTTCCCAGGGTCACGTGCAGGAGTCATATGACTAGATGACTAAGCCTCTTCCACGGTCACGTGATCAAGAAAACGTAGTTCAACTACGAAGGGAAAACTGAACTAAGGCCATTATAAGGGGCGTCTGTAACAGGGGGAGGCCATTGCATAGGCTGCTCCGAAAGGAGTAAGACCTCCAAGAATGTTCGGGTGGCCGAACAGAAAAATACCAACATTAACTCGACTGAAAGACCGGCAAGTGTTGTAAAACTAGCCACGTCTACCACCCAGGTAGACACAAGGATTCAGGCTCTCCACGGTATGGACTTTGAGGCCATGAGGGCCTATTTTCGTGATTACGAGGGAAAAGTTTAGGCCACTTGTTTAATCTGGGTAAATGGGTGGCCGCCCAAAAACATAAGGAAAAATTACTAAATACAAAAAAAGTTTCCGTAGCTAGTGTAAATAAATACGATGTATTATGTTACGATCAACCTGAGAGTTGACCAAGTCCTCGGTCAACTC
>JBBPKQ010000108.1:0-20388 GCA_038089315.1 Crocinoboletus aff. laetissimus | reverse complement strand
CATTCCAGAATGTTCTATACGAAAAAGGAAATAGTTTCCCAGGGTCACGTGATGTTGGTCACATGGTTTGATGACTAATCTTCTCACGGTCACGTGATTCGAAAAGCGTGGGAAAACGGTGTGAAAGTAGAGCGTCTGTAACACCTTGTATCGTAATTGATCTTTTTCTCGACCCAACGCTGTGAGGTTGTTACACCTGAGGTTGTGTCTCAAGTCAAGAGGTATTGGGTCAAAAAAAAACCAACCCCAACTACCGGATCGTATAGTAGAAACTGGGGGTTATTCCCAAGTTGGTGTCACATGCACCCGAACCAAAGTTCAATGAAGAGGAAGTTTTAGTGGAGAAGGGCGTTACCCCAATTAAGACCGCACAAGGTCTCTTCGTGGCGCCCTTGGACTAATTCCAAGGTCCCTTCACGGCTGTAGGGCCGGGACTACGTACAAGAAGAAGGTATCGTATGTAGGTAGAAAATTGAAAGGTTCCCCTTGAGCCTGGGATTCAGCTATAAGTTCCCTTTGACACTAGGGGCTGCGTGTAAAGATGTGGAGTGAAGTGTGTTGGGAGAGTGGATTGTAGTCTAGTCTTATGAAGCGCTACTCAGAATTAAATAATGACTCTAGCAACTACCTCACTCAACATCGACTCAAATAGAGACTAGTAGATTCTAAGGGGAATGCCACAAAGACTAGACTAGAGTCTGAACCAGACCGATGGCTATACCTATAAGAGTAGAGCAAGAGGTATGCCTAGGATCGTGAGAGATGTATCAACCACTAGCGGGGATACGACGTAGTCATATGGGAGCGTACTCGAAGGCGCAAAGAGGGGGACTCCCCGTATGGCCTGGTGTAGGGTTTAATGACCAAGGGTCACCTACTATCCTGACTTGCGTGCATGTACTTGTGTAGACGTAGAGGGAAGACTTAGAAGGGATCTTGCAGTGAATGCGTAATGGATATGAGAATGAACTAAACTAGAGGACATCGAGTACTCTAGGACTACTTATATAGGTGAGATGGTAAGTATTGTAGTGGAGACTAAATACAATGCCCTATACCCTGGTACATGGGTATGACATACGGTGGGAACTGTCTCAGTCAGCTATGACGTAGTGTGGGAGAGTAGTTACCAATCATGACGTATGGTGGGAATGTGATCAGTAAGCCAAGGTACGAAGGCTGTGCTGATCGGGATCTAGATCCATAGGAAGTATCGTGAGAGATGAGGATAAGTAGCGTGGGAAAGGATAAGGACAAGGTCCTTAGCTAAGTACTTAGCCAAGTCCGAATAGGGAAGAAACTCGTACGATCACGTGATTGGCGTTGCAGGTAGAAGAACCACAACAGAGTCTTTGGGCATTGATTCGAGGGTTTATATATGTTACATGATGTTTGTACCTATTTACTACGTGGTCCGTGCGTGTAGCTTACTAAGTATGATGTCATGTGTGCATCATAGTTCCAGAACCTTCTAGACCAATGGAAATGAATAAGGACTGGTAACCACGAGGATCGGAAAGATCTGAGAGCGTTCCAGAACATTCTGTACCAGAAAGAAAATAGTTTCCCAGGGTCACGTGCAGGAGTCATGTGACTTATGACTAAGCCTCTTCCATGGTCACATGATCGGAAAAGTATGAAAATAAAGAGAAAAATGAGTACGTCTGTAACAATATCCTGCAACTCTGGTCACATGACCATGTGAGTTTATTACTATATGTGGAACCCCAGGATAGGATTCCACATATGGACTTGGCTAAGTCACTTAGCTAAGGACCTATCTTTTACTTAAGCTTCTCACACTACTTACCTATCCCCGATATATCTTGCTGGATATAGATATGTTCCCACATGACATCACACTTACTGATGATACTCCTACATTACTCATCATCATCAGTCAGCTCTCTTATGATATGTCATACCCTATGTACCAGGGTACAGGGTTACATATCTAGGCTCCGCTCTAACCTTTGTACCATACCTATAAGTAGCCACTAAGGTTCATAGAATGTCCCTTAGTTTAATCATTAATACACCCTTCCTATTCCCTCGAATATGCAAAGTGTACCAGGTGACCTTCACTGGTCAGCAAACCCTGGGCTGGCTTAACATAAGCCTCTAATGAGAGTACGCCCCTGATTAATATTGTTGTTGAGGTTGTTGGGCACACTACCTTAACTCTGAAGGTTAAGCCCACTTCAAGAATTGTATTGGGCACAATATAAGTTTACCATCTACATATCTATTACAGATCTAGATCGGTGACCATAGAGTCACTAGAGATGGGCTGCGACCTAGCTAACCCTAACCCTAAGGGAATGTTAGTACCGTAGAGTACTGTAAGTGACCATCATTGGTTGGAACTCGTGTTGTGACACACAAAGAGGGGGACGCCCCGTATGCGGTCTGTATCCGGGTTTACATAAACCGGAGTCTCTTGTCGTCGTTGTAAGGTGCTTTGCTGAATGTCAATGATACTTGAGAGTTGTCAACCGTGATTGATCGTAAAGAGATATACAATGACTAAAACTAAGGATACATGGTATACTTAGTGTGCCACTTATAGGTATGGGGAGAAGGTTAAAGAGGAGCTCTAATCGTAACAACCTTCTACCCAGGACTAGGGTATGACGTTATGTGGGAACTGTATGAGTAACATGAGAATACAGTGACCAATCAATGACGTATTGTGGGAGGTATCAGTAAGCCAGGTATAAGGCGTAAGTGAAGCGCTACCCAAAATCAAAGAATGACTTCGGCAACTACTCCACTCAACCAACTCAAGATAGAGACTAGAAGACTTTTAGGGGACAAGCCACAAAGACTAGACTAGAGTCTTTGGGCGTCGATTCAAGGGTTTATATACTTTACATGATGTTTGTACTTGTATACTACATGGTCCGTGCGAGTAGCTTACTAAGTAGTGATGTTATGATGATATCATAGTCCAGACCCTTCTAGACCGACGGAGATGAAAAGGGCGAGGCCCGGAAAGATCCGAGAATGTTCCAGAACATTCTATCGAAAAAGGAAATAAGTTCCCACGGTCACGTGACGAAGGTCAGGTGACTTGATGACGTAACTTTCCCAGGGTCATGTGACCTCGAAAGTGTGGGAAAAGAGTGCGAAAATTGGAGAAAAATGTGTATGTCTGTAACAGTAAGATGGCATACTGATCATATAATGAGATCTAGAGATCGTATCAGGGTGTGTGTGGGAGTCCATGGAGTAGCATGGAAGAATGGATAAGTCCATAAGCGAAGTCGCAGACTTAGCCATGTCTTGGAGTGGAACCATAATGTAGGGTTCCCGATTAGGAAATAGCTAACCGTTGGCTATGGCTCCTTATAGAAATAAACTCTCATACTAGAAGCTAGTAGCTTCTGTTGCAACTGCAACAGTATCCAATGATCAGATCATAGATACATTACAAAATCTTCTCAACAAAGAACACAAAGAAGGCACAGCTGATTTGGAAGCTCATTTCAGTAAAGAAACTCAGGAAGTCCCCAAAAAAGAATTCATGCCAATCAAAGTAAAAAGAGAATCAATCACACCCCACTTAGAATTCCTCTTCATGACACATGCCACTCCTGAGATCAACCGTAATGACTTACCCCTGGGTCCGGACTACTCAACCAAACAAGGGCTCACTCCAGAATTCCTAGCGTTATGAGCATAACTCTGGGAACCCAAACTGGAAAACCTCAGACCTAGAGACTTTTACAGACTAAAGAGCCAATCTGTGATCCCCGAGGGAATCACAAGGAGAAAACTATGACCACAAGACAGAATCAGAAAGCCCACATATAAACCAACCACAATCACCACCATCCCTGCTAGCCATCATAACCCAATTGTTTGACAAACCTGCTATTGAACCAATAATGGCAAATATTGTTGGAATACAAACGTCCGTATTACCATATTTAGTAGCTTACCTAATCATGTTCGTTATTTTCCGTTCATCCATAGCTTACTACCTTAGTCGACTCCCATTATCTACTGAGGTAAGATATCTGTTACACACTCGTTACTACATTTACTTACCCTACTGTAGATCATCTACAGGTAATATAGTTGACTCCCATTGTCTACTGAGACTTATTCTCATCTACAGGTAATATAGTTGACTCCCATTGTCTACTGAGACTTATTCTCGTCTACAGGTTATGAGCCCCGGTGCTTAACCTTAAAAACAGACTAGAGAAAAAAGTAGCCTACATGTCCTACCCTATCCGAAAGACAATGTCGAACTTGAAAGTCGGAGATCGAGTACTCGAGGTCCCAAAGCTGGATGCTTCAGGGAAGCAATGGCCTTTATGGAAAAGGTGACTCGAAGTATCACTCACAGCACGAGGTCTAAAAAGATATCTGGACGGCTCTAAGCCCAGACCAGCTGATCCTGCAGACGGACAGTCCCCTGGCTGGAAACCATCAACCACAGAAGAAAAACAAGCTGTACTGGACTACCCAATAGCCGACAACAAATGGGTTGAAGAAGACGCCATTGTGCAACAGCAAATTGCCGTAACCATCCCCGACTCTATATTCATCGACGTCATGTCCAAATCAACTGTGCACGAGTACTTTGAAGTCCTTTCCAAGAAATTTGGGAAATGATCCCTTGTTATAGGTGTCGAAACGAGACGTCAGCTTGGCGAGCTAAAGCTTAAGGAGGGTGGAGATGCCCGAGCACACTTCGAGAAAGTAAAGCTGCTTCGTGAGGAACTTGCATCCGTCGGACATCCAATCTCGGAAACCAACCTATTCAATATTATTTTCACATCATTACCTCGCACGTATAATCCGTTACTCACCTCCATCTCGTCTGCCATGCATTTCCAAAGCCAAAGCATCACAAGCACTGACCTCATTGATATGGTAATCAACACATTGTTGCAGACGATCAGCAACGCAGGCTTCACCTATCACGTGATCCTGAGAACCCAAGTCACGTGACTGATAACCCATAGAAGGATTAGCTAACCTGATAGCTAAGTCCTAAGTCGTACCCCTAAGTTAGGATCAGAGATCCATACAATAAGGAAGAGATCTACAGATCTACCACGATGGTGCCGACATGCACTATATCTGAGATCCTACCACAATTGGATCTATGACGATATGATATATATCTAGAGATCTGCCACGATGGGATCTCGACGGACATTAAGGAGGCTATGTATGCTTCCATTATGATAGAAGTACGGAAGCCTAGGTCTTCCATTATGACGGACATTAAAGACATGCCTGATGTGGCCCCTGTCTATATTTAGGAGATAAGCATAGCCCTAGGTACATACGTACATACAAGTAGCTAGCCTATAAGTACAGGCTGTAGAGTACGACTGAGTTCCCTCAGTCTATTCAATCTTATATTCCTAACCCCTTACCTAGAGGATGCCTCTGGCCATATGCTTAGCCAAGCAACCCTCATCACCACGTCCGACGATCCTCGAATGACTCCAGTTGGCCAACACCCTCCGATATCACAACCCTATGGTCTAGTTATGAAGGCTCCCCCTGATCTCTCGTTATGCGCCACCGACATTGTGGCTAGGGGTTAGTCACTTAACACACATACGACCAGCTCGTTATGCAGGGTTCCATAAAATCTAAAGCAGAAAAGGAGGACGCGGCATTAAACGCAGACACAAAAAGAGGAAAACGACGTACGAAGCCATTTGAGGGTGACTGCAATAACTGTGGATGGAGTGGCCATCGAGTCCGTGACTGCTGGGAAGAAGGCAGAGGCAAACATGGCCAGGCACCCAAAGGTTGGAAACCAAGGGGAAAAAGGTCCAGAGATTTGAGCGCGAAGTCCTCAAAAGGCGCAAACGCTGTGACTGAGGAAACCGAACCCGATGGTGTATGGTTTGTTGATAGCTCTGAGGAACCAAGCACAGCCACATCAATTCCGTTTGCAGTTCTTGCCCACTCGGATGCATCATTCGCGACTGTCGAGCTGTATGACAGTGGCGCATCACAGCACCTATCTCCATACCGTGAACTTTTTGTCAACTTTGCCCCCATCACGCCTAAGCCTATTCGAGCCGCCGACAAGTGCACTTTTGATGCCATTGGACGCGGAGACCTATATGTCAAGCTACCAAATGGGAAATCCAAGGTGCGAATTCTTTTGAAAAACGTGCTGTACGCACTGTCTATGGGCGTAACCCTAATCTTGATCAGTAAACTTGCGACTGCAGGTTACGCTGCACTTTTCCGTGAATCCGCTTGCAGGATCTTTGATGCCAAAAAGCGCCTGATAGGAGAAATCCCCGTTAGCAATGGCCTATACCGTGTAAAGCGCACAGCACACTAGCCATTTGCAGGAGCCGCTAGCTTGCCGGAGGTACTTACCATGACAGAATTACACTCGCGGCTATCGCATCTCGCGCCAAGCACGATCCGCGACATGCTCACAAAAGGCATGGTCGAAGGAATTAAACTGGACCCTATGCATCAGACAATGGGTTAGTGCGAGTCTTGCGAATATGGAAAGGCAACCCGCAAACCTATCGGGAACACCCGCAAACTGCAACGGTGCAGTACATTTGGAGACAAAGTGCATAGTGACATCTGGGGACCATCTGACGTACAAACCCCTGGGCACAAGAAATATTATGTGTCATTTACAGACGATCACACCCGGTACACACACCTTTATTTGCTCGCAGCGAAATCTGACACATTCGACGCCTATAAAACTTACACCGCTTGGGCGCGGACACAGCATGGTACCGTGATTAAATGGCTCTAGTTAGACTGAGGTGGTGAATATCTGAGCGACGAGTTCACCCGGTACCTAAAGAGCGAAGGGACAGAGCAGAAACTTACCGCACATGACACGCCGCAGCACAATGGAGTGGCTGAGTGGCTTAACCGGACCCTAGTCGAGCGGGTTCGCATGGTCCTACACGCCACCGGATTACCAAAAACGCTGTGGGGAGAAGCATTAGCACATACTGTTTGGGTTAAAAACCGAACAGCGTCTCGCGCGCTCAAAGGCAAGACGCCGCACAAGCTACTTATCAGGAAGAAACCAAAATTAAATGGCTTACTGGAATGGGGCGCGCGCGTCTGGGTCCACAACAATTCCGGGTCGAAACTCAACGCTCGAGCACAAGAAGGACGCTGGATGGGCTATGACACTGAGAGTAGTGCTCACCGGGTATATGACGAGAAAAGACGTACCGTGAACGTCGAGCGCAACATCTCATTTGCAAAGCGCGGGGATGATGAATCTGGGCAATACAGGCCGCGGATCGAGGGGGAGAATGGCCAAGGAGCTGGAAAGGACGATCAGCACCTTAAAAATGAGAGCGTCAGTGCAAGAAACGACTTACCGAAAGTTGAACACACCAGCACCAAACTCCCACTATCAAACAGACCACCTGCTACAAATGAAATGGAACCGTCAGCACCCGTTGTCGAGTTGCGCCGGTCAGTGTGCCTGCAAGGAAAATCCCCTTACCTCAACATGCTTGCTGGGACTAATGAAGGAGCGACCGTTTTGTTGCATGGTGCCCAAGTGGCTCTTGAGGGCCGTCGTGAGAGCAAGGGGGAGAGCGCGGCTGATGTGGCTGATGAGTGGGGCGATAGCAATAGCGCTTATGCAATGTTCGCGGGAGTTTCCGAGGCGGAAGTGTAACGAACCCTCATATTCATCACCCAATTTTCATATCACGTGACCGTGGGAAGAGGCTTACTTAAGTCACATAAACCCCTACATGTGACCATGGGAAACCTCACATGACAAGTCACATGACTGTGGATACTTATTTCCTATTTGGAATGGAATGTTCTGGAATATTCTATTACGTACCTGCTCGCTTTAGACTGGTCTAGACTATGACATCATCGCTACATCATAGATTACTAAGGTCACTCACACAGACCAAGTACCTAACATGTACAAACAAGTAGTAGGTATATAAACCCGAATGTCAACGCCCAAAGACTCCAGTCAAGTCTTTGTGGCATTTGCCCTAAGTCCCTTTCTTGATTCTAAATTCCAGTCTCTCTAGTGGAGTAGTAGCCAGGTGCCTTATTGGGATCTAGGTTGTGCTTCAGGAAGCACTTGAACCACGCACAATCGACGAGGCATGGAAACGGCCAGATTGGGCACGCTGGGATAAAGCAATCAACGCTGAATTGAAGAGTCTCGATAACGCACACACCTGGGACATTGTGCCGCAACTGCCAAAAGGGACAAATGTCGTCGACTGCAAGTGGGTCTTCAAGATAAAGAAGAATGCAGCTGGCGAAATCGACAAATACAAAGCCCGTCTCGTTGCCCGCGGTTTCACCCAAGTACAAGGTGTTGATTACTACGAAACATACACTCCAGTTGCCCGCCTCTCATCACTCCGACTAATCCTTGCCATTGCCGCCCGCTACAACTGGGATATCGACGTCTTCAATTTTCACTCAGCGTTTCTCAATGGTAAACTCGACGACAATGAAATAATTTATATGGAGCTACCTCCCAGCGTCACCGAGCACAGCCGCGACAAAGTCGTGCGCCTGCGTGTTGCCCTTTATGGTTTGAAACAGGGTGCATTGAAATGGTACCAATGGCTGAGCAAAGAACTTGCCGAACTCGGATTCAAATGCACGGAAGCAGACTGGGGAGTTTTCGTGGCGAAAATAGGCATTGACATACTAATTCTCGCGTCACATGTTGACGACTGTACGATTACTGGATCGTCGAAGGAGCTCGTTAAAGCATTTAAGGACGAAATTGGATCGCGATTCAAAATCACAGATCTCAGACCTATCAGCTGGCTCCTCGGGATGAAGGTAGCACGCAATCAGGATGCCCGAACCATTTCTATTTCACAACAATCCTATATTGAAGCTATCCTCACTAAATACAATTTTGCCGACCAGAAACCACTCTCTATCCCGATGGACCCAAACATCCAATTGTCACGGTCACAATCCCCTACATCTGCCGCTGATGCCAC
Organism: Crocinoboletus aff. laetissimus; assembly: GCA_038089315.1. Classification (NCBI taxonomy): domain Eukaryota; kingdom Fungi; phylum Basidiomycota; class Agaricomycetes; order Boletales; family Boletaceae; genus Crocinoboletus; species Crocinoboletus aff. laetissimus. The sequence goes on along the minus strand of JBBPKQ010000108.1, from coordinate 11,410 downwards.
AACGATGCGACAAGTGCCATTTCGGGCAGCGCTTGGCTCACTCATGTACCTTGCAGTGGGTACACAACCAGATATCGCGTTCGCCGTGTCGACGATCGCTCAATTCACTGAGAACCCTGGATTACCGCATTGAGAAGCGCTCAAGCGTGTCTACTGCTACCTAATTGGCACGAAAACTTGGTCACTCACATTCAGGACGCAAACCAAAAGCCTCGAGGGCTACGCAGATGCAGATGGAGCCTCCCAGGAACACCAGCATGCCATATCGGGCTATGCTTTCCTTATTGATGGCGGCGCGATCTCGTGGAGCTCACAAAAGCAAGAACTTGTTACACTCTTGACAACTGAGGCCAAGTATGTCGCGTCGACTCATGCTGCTAAGAAAGCCCTTTGGCTTTGTTGTCTCATTGGTGAGGTGTTCGGACCGCTTCGCAACTCAATCACCCTTTTCAACGACAACCAATCCGCCATCGCGCTTACCAAGGACGGTAATTATCACGCACGTACTAAACATATTGATATTAGATATCATTTCATTCATTTTTCTATCTCTTAAGGTTCTATTCGTTTACTCTACTGCCCTACTGATAGTATGGTTGCTGATACCCTTACAAAAGCTCTCCCGTCGGTTAAAGCGAAGCATTTTGCTTCTGAGCTCGGACTCCGTTCTGTTTGAGGGGGAGTGTTGGAATACAAGCGTCCGTATTACCATATTTAGTAGCTTACCTAATCACATTCGTTATTTTCCGTTCGTCCATAGCTTACTACCTCAGTCGACTCCCATCATCTACTGAGGTAAGATATCTGTTACACACTCGTTACTACATTTACTTACCCTACTGTAGACTTATTCTCGTCTACAGGTAATATAGTCGACTCCCATCGTCTACTGAGACTTATTCTCATCTACAAATATCCCCGATGACTAGGCAGACCTGGTCCATTCGCTACAATGAGATGTAGAAAGTTTGAAAGGACAATTAGAAAGGAAGTGGTGTCGACCAGCCGCCACTACAAATACGGTCGAAACCAAGGTTTCCAAGAAAGTGGAAATGGCCACAGATCCAGGCCACTTTGATGGATTTTACAACACATTTGCAATTTAATGGACCAAGATAAAAGTCTACCTCGAGATGAATAATGAAACTTTCATCTCAAACAAGGAAAAGAATGTGGGGATTTTGACCCGAATAGGGTCTAAGAACAGCAAAGATACCAATGGGGCAGACAACTAGGCCCAAACAGTACTCGATGTGCAAATGAAGTATTGCAGACGGTCAGCAATATGGGTTCACCTGTCACATGATCCTGAGAACCCAGATCACATGACTGATAAGTCCATAGAAGGGTTAGCTATCCCGATAAGCTAAGCCCATAAACGTACCCCTAAGTTAGGATCAGAGATCTGATACAATAAGGAAGGGATCTCAAATCTATGATAGATGAGATCTACCACGATGGTGCCACATGCACCCTATCTGAGATCCTACCACGATTGGATCTATGACAATACAATCTTGAGATCTGCCACAATGTGATCTCCACGGACATTACATAGCTGGAGGCACTACAGAGCTTCCATTACAACGGACATTAAAGACATGCCTGATGTGGGCCCCTGTCTATATAAAGGTACAAGAGCACAGGCTGATACATACAGACATACACAATAGCCAGCCTATAAGTAGTACGATGTTGTAGATAAACTCCTTAGTCTATTCATTGTCTCAAACCCTAACTCCTAGAGGGATACCTCTGGCCATACACTCGGCTAAGTGACTCCCATCGTCATCCACGACGTCCCCCAAATGACTCTGATCGGCACTACGTTCAACAGCTCCCCCTGATCACTCTTTGACGGCCTGATGGCCTTAGGGGTTAGTTGTGTAACATGAAGTTGGGAGACTGGCCCAACCTCAAAGAAGTAGAAATCCAGCTCAAAGCCTGGTTCCAACCAGGAGTCAAGGCAGATATGGTGATGGCCCACCTAAACAGGCTAAAACAAACTCCACATCAGCAGATTGAGGATTACATATCATGTGAATCTCTGATCCTAACTTAGGGGTACATTTTAGGACTTAGCTATTAGGTTAGCTAATTCTTCTATGAAGTTATCAGTCATGTGACTTGGGTTCTCAGGATCACATAACAGGTGAAGCCTGCATTGCTGACATCTGCAACACGTTCACTGGAAAGAATACCAGGAAGAGAACAGAACTTGGGAACCAGTGGCAAATCTTGCGAATGCCAAAGATGTTACAGACGCCCCTTGTAACGGCCCTCGTTCAGTTTTCTTTTCGTAGTTGAACTACATTTTCTCGATCACGTGACCGTGGAAGAGGCTTAAGTCATCAAGTCACATGACTCCTGCACGTGACCCTGGGAAACTCTTTCCATTCCTAGACGGAATCTTCTAGAATGTTCTCGGATCTTTCCAGAACACGTTTATTTAATCTCCGTCGTTCTAGAACGTTCTAGACCGATGACATCACTATGACATAGTACTTAGTAAGCCTACTCGCACGGACCAAGTAGTCAATAAGTACAAACAATGTAACAGTATATAAAGAGGTGAATTATCGCCCAAAGACTCCAGTCTAGTCTTTGTGGCATTTCCCCATCGATTGCTCATTTCTAGCTAGTTTGCGAGGTAGTAGCCAGGAGTTAAATCCTTGGTTGCGCTTCAAAAGAGGCCATAACAGACTTTCACACATCAAAGCCAAATGCACCACGAAAATTGTGAATGGTACAAACAGACTTCTCAAATTTATTTAAATCTTATGAAAATTTCACCGAAACAAGATCAATATGGTCTCGACTAGACGTCAATGACCATAGAGGGGGTAGTGTTACAAACGCGCCCTAGTAACGCTTCAATTACCAATTTTCCCACGCTCTTCAAATCATGTAACCATGAGAACCTAGTCACATGATCAAAGTCACATGATTGCAGGAAACTATTTCCTTTTTTGGATAGAATGTTCTGGAACATTCCCGGATCTTTCTGGACCTCGTTTCTTTAATTACTGAAGTCTAGAATGGACTAGACCTACAATGTCATAGTGATGTCATACTTAGTCAGCTATGTGCACAGACCATGTAGTCAATAAGTACAAACATCATGTACTCTATATAAATCCTTGAATCAATGCCCAAAGGCTCTAATCTAGTCTTTGTGGCTTTCCCCCAAAGTATACTCATATCATAAGTGAAGCGCTACTCAGAATCCAATAAGGACTCTAGCAACTACTTCACTCAACAAAACTCAATAGAGACTAGGAATCAGAGGGGAATGCCACAAAGACTAGACTAGAGTCTTTGGGTGTTGATTCAAGGGTTTATATACCTTACATGAGTTTGTACTTGTTTACTACATGGTCCGTGCGAGTAGCTTACTAAGTAGTGATGTCATGATGATATCATAGATCCAGACCCTTCTAGACCAATGGAGATGAAAGGCACGAGGCCCGGAAAGATCTGAGAATGTTCTGGAACATTCTATCCAAAAAAGGAAATAGGTTCCCATGGTCACATGACCAAAGTCAGGTGACTTGATGATGTAACTTTCCCAGGGTCATGTGACCTTGAAAGCATGGGAAAAGAGTGCGAAAATTGGAGAAAAAGTGTGCATCTGTAACAATAAGCTAGTTTGAGAGGTAGTAGCCAGGTTCATACCTTGGTTGTGCTTCAATGTAAATAGTCATGGTATTAATTTCTTACAGAGTAAGTTTCTTCTTCCCCATTGTTCTTGTAAACCTTTTCAAGGTACAGTAAACATATGGCATATCATTGAACTCTTTCTCTTCTCAAACTCTAAAAAATACCAATCTTTCACTCAAAAGGTAGCACATTCTGGAGTATTGGGTGAGTTTGATTGAACCTGTTTGCCAATCAATTTTGGAGTTGTGCTTTTCCAGCCATGTATATCCTAATAGCATATCATTGGATCCTAGATCTGTTACAGACGTACACTTTTTCTCCAATTTCCACACTCTTTTCCTATGCTTTTGAGGTCACATGACCCTGGGAAAGTTACATCATCAAGTCACCTGACCTTTGTCATATGACTGTGGGAACTTATTTCCTTTTTCAGATAGAATGTTCTGGAACATTCTCAGATCTTTCCAGGCCTCATGAAGTGAATCAACCCCTTAGCCCATCATCGGGCGCTTAAAGAGTGATCAGGGGGAACTGGGCTTCTAGACCATAAGGTCATGATGACAGAGGGTGCTGTTGTATAGGCCGACCAGAGTCAATTGGGGGATATGCGGGAGTCATCCATAGGGAGCACCTCTAGCGAGCGTGTGCTAGGGCCTACCCTTAGGGATTAGTGGTGTAACAGATTGATTAGACTAAGGTCTAATCCTACAACATCGTACTACTTATATAGGCTGGCTATTGTGTACATCTATATGTACCAGCCCTGTACCGTACTTTCTTATATAGACAGGGGCCCACATCAGGCATGTCTTTAATGTCCGTCATAACTGTGCTTCCATACTATCATATCATAATGGAAGCTCTGTAGTGTCTCCGGCTATGTAATGTCCATGGAGATCACATCATGGCAGATCTCAAGATTGTATTGTCATAGATCCAATCATGGTAGGATCTCAGATAGGGTGCATGCGGCACCAGTGTGGTAGATCTCATCTATCGTAGATTCAAGATTCCTTCCTTATCATATCAGATCTCTGATCCTAACTTAGGGGTACATTTATGGGCTTAGCTTATTGGGATAGCTAACCCTTCTATGGATTTATCAGTCATGTGACCTGGGTTCTCAGGATCATGTGACAGGTGAATCCGTGTTGCTGACCATCTGTAATACCTCATGCCTTTCATTTCCATCAGTCTAGAAGGGTCTGGACTTATGATATCATCATGACATCATACTTAGTAAGCTATGTGCACAGACCATGTAGTAAACAAGTACAAACTCATGTAAAGTATATAAACCCTTGAATCGACGCCCAAAGACTCTAGTCTAGTCTTTGTGGCTTCCCCCTCTTAGTCCACTAGTCTCTATCTTAGTACAGTTGAGTGGAGTAGTTGCTAGAGTCCTTATTGGATTCTGAGTAGTGCTTCAAGATCCGTTATCTCTGCCACTAATTTTTCCCTATGGCCTTGGTAGTTGACTATTATCTCTGCCATATTGGTGATCATTCTGGCAGAATTTTTGGTACCATCAACATTATAAACTGGAATGGGTCTATCCAGTTTCTTTGTAGGGATTTGGTTTCTTTTGGCATAGAGTCAGTCTAAGAAGATCTCATTTGTGCGACTGTCAAGGAGCACCCTTGTGAAGTTCATCTTGTGTTTGGCTATAGTGGATGCCAGTGACTGAAGTGCTACTCAGAACCCAAGAAGGACTCTAGCAACCACTCCACAATTCTGACTTAGAGAATAGAGACTAAGGGGAATGCCACAAAGACTAGACTAGAGTCTTTGGGTGTTGATTCAGAGGTTTATATACCTTACATGTTGTATGTACTTGTTTACTACATGGTCCATGCGAGTAGCTTACCAAGTATGATATTATTATGAGGTCATAGTCCAGAACCTTCTAGATCAACGGAAATGAAAGGCACAAGGCCTGGAAAGATCTGAGAACATTCTATCTGAAAAAGGGAATAGTCTCCCACAGTCATGTGACATTGATCATGTGACTAGGTTCTCATGGTCACGTGATTTGAAGAGCATGGGAAAATTGATAATTGAAGCATTACTAGGGCACATTTGTAACACTACCCCCTCTATGGTCATTGACATCTAGTTGAGACCATATTGATTGTGCTTCGGTGAAATTTTCATAAGGCTTAAATAAATTTAAGAAGTCCATTTGTACCATTCACAGTTTTTGTGGTGCATTTGATTTACTTATGTGAAAGTCCTTTATCGCTTCATTGACATTTGTTAGATTTGCTATAGATTCCCAAGTTCTGTCCTCTTCATGGTATCCTTTCCAATAAACAAGGTACTCTAGCTTGTTTCCCTTAAACTGTGAATCTGCAATGAAATCTACTGAAGTGCTACTCAGAATCCAAGAAGGACTCTAGCAACCACTCCTTTAACTGACTTAGATAGAGACTAGTGGATTAGAGGGGAAAGCCACAAAGACTAGACTAGAGTCTTTGGGCATCGATTCAAGGGTTTATATACTTTACATGAGTTTGTACTTGTTTAATACATGGTCTGTGCACATAGCTTACTAAGTATGATGTCATGATGATATCATAAGTCCAGACCCTTCTAAACTGACGGAAATGAAAGGCATAAGGCCTGGAAAGATCTAAGAATGTTCCAGAACATTCTATCTGAAAAAGGAAATAAGTTTCCATGGTCACGTAACAAAAGTCAGGTGACTTGATGACATAACTTTCCCAGGGTCATGTGACCTCAAAAGCATGGGAAAAGAGTGCAAAAAGTTGGGAAAAATGTGTATGTCTGTAACATCTCCAGTATTCTTTATTCCGAAAAAGGATGGAAAGAAGTGGATGGTCCAGAACTACCGCTGGCTGAATGAGTGGATAGTTAAGAACAACTATCCACTCCCTCTTATCTCCCAATTAATTGACCAACTAAAGGGAACTAAGGTGTTCACAAAAATGGATCTAATATGGGGGTACAATAACGTATGAATGAAAGAAGGAGATGAATGGAAAGTGGCCTTTGTCACACACCGAGGGTCGTATGAACCATTAGTCATGTACTTCGGACAATGCAACTCCCCCACCACGTTCCAACATATGATGAATGTCATTTTCACAGATATGAACTGCTGTGTCATCATATATATTACAACTAACCTGGGAGCAGTTAGTCGAGGCCCTGGAAAGTCTTCCTTGCAACCCGAGAATGATTAATGTCGAGAGTAGGTTCACAAGAAGACTAGTGATGAAGGGGTCTGAGGTTCTTGAACAGGAGTTTGTGGCTTCTCTAGACAACAGATGATATAAGGGACAACGAGAAGGGGGAATTCATGGTATATCCGAAGACAGAGTAAAGCCCAGGGGATTTACCAGGGAGGTTCAAGTTAGTGTACATGGATGTGGCTACGTTGACTATATAGGAATGCTGTGGGAACAAATGATTAAGTAAGGTGTCCAATGACTGAGTCAAAGAAGGTCCGGGATCTGAAGTGAGAGATAAGAGATAACGAAGAAGATCAGGGTATAGGGTTGAATGAGTCAAAGGAAGGTCAGGGTATAGAGTTCTAAGGAGATGAAGAGATAAGGGCATGTGGTCAGGGGTAAAGGAGTCACCAAGTGAGGTGATAAGGGATATCATGGGAAAAGGAAGCTAGGGAGTTGATGTTACAGATGCATTCTTTTTGCACCATTTTTCCTGTGTTTTCCCACGCTTTTCAAATCACATGATCGTGAGAAGATTAGTCAGCAAACCATGTGACCAACATCACGTGACCCTGGGAAACTCTTTCCTTTTTCAGATAGAACATTCTGGAATGTTCCCGGATCTTTCTGGAACACATTTATTTAATCTCCGTTGATCCAGAACATTCTAGGCTATGACATCATGGTGATATCATACTTACTAAGCTACAGTGCACGGACCAAGTAGTCAATAAGTACAAACATCATGTACAGTATATAAACCCTTGAACGAACGCCCCAAAGACTCTAGTCTAGTCTTTGTGGCTTGTCCCCATAATCCCCCTAGTCTCTATAAAGGTAGTTGAGTGGAGTGGTTGCTAGAGTCCTTCTTGGATTCTGAGTAGCGCTTCAGTTGAGAGATGAAACAAGGGGTAAAATGAGGGGCAAAGCGAGAAGTGAAGCGAGAAGTGAAGCAAAGAGCGAAGCAAGAAGTGAAGCAAAGAGCGAAGCAAGAAGTGAAGCAAAGAGCGAAGCAAGAAGTGAAGCGAGGAGTGAAGTGAAGAGCGAAGCAAGAAGTGAAGTGAGGAGTGAAGCAAAGAGCAAAGCAAAGAGCAAAGCAAGAAGTGAAGCGAGGAGTGAAGCGAAGTGAAACAAGGAGTGAAGCAAGGAGCAAAGTGAGAAGTGAATCAAGAAGTGAAATGAGGGGTGAAGTGAGGAACAAAGCAAGGAAAGAAACAAGGAACAAGGCGGGAAGTAGAGCCGGGGATGGGATGAGGGATAGTCCAGGTTTGAAGAAGAGGCAGGGGAGGGTCGGAGGGGTCAGGGAGTAGGAAAAAGATAGGGGTGCCGGATGAATCATAACAATATATATGTTACAGAAACCTCCTAGTAACACTTCGTTCAACAAATTTTCCCATGCTTTCAAGATCATGTGACCATGAGAACCAATTACATAAGTCACATGACCCCTTAAGCACGTGACCATGGGAATACATTTTCTTTTATGGATAGAACATTCTAGAACGAATCTGGATCTTTCCAAACCTCATTTCTTTAATTACCAAAGTCTAGAATGGACTAGACCCATGACATCATGATGACATCATACTTACTAAGCTACTGAGTATGCACCAAGTAGTCAATAAGTACAAACATCATGTATAGTATATATAGTGAGCAAAGAACACCCCAAAGACCTCAGTCTAGTCTTTGTGGCTTTCCCCCAAAGTATACTCATTTTGAAGCGCTACTCAGAATCAAATAATGACTCTAGCAACTACTTCACTCGATTTGACTCAATAGAGACTAGAAAGATTCTAAGGGGATTGCCACAAAGACTAGACTAGAGTCTTTGGGCGTCGATTCAAAGGTTTATATAGGTTACATGAGTTTGTACTTATTTACTACATGGTCCGTGCGAGTAGCATTACTAAGTATGATGTCATGTTCCAGAACCTTCTAGACCGACGGAAATGAAATGGGGCTATGCCCGGAAAGATCCGAGAATGTTCCAGAACATTCTATCCAAAAAAGGAAATAGGTTCCCACGGTCACGTGACGAAAGTCAGGTGACTTGATGACGTAACTTTCCCAGGGTCATGTGACCTCGAAAGCGTGGGAAAAGAGTGCGAAAATAGGGGAAAAATGTGTACGTCTGTAACACATTTCATAAGCAAGTTTGAGAGGTAGTAGCCAGGTGTTAATACCTTGGTTGCACTTCAATAAATAGACAACATCCTGATATTCATGAAGACGGACAACGAAGAGGAGCATGACCACATAGTTTGAGAGGTACTAAGACAGTTGAAGGAAAACGATCTATTTCTCAAACCCGAGAAGTGTATGTTTAAGGTTGACAGAGTGGAAATGCTCAGGATAATAGTAACCCCTGAGGAAATCAAAATGAAGAAAGGAAAAGTCCAAGCTGTATTAGATTGGCCAGCCCCCACCAACGTAAAAGAGGTCAGAGCTTTTCTAGGACTAGCCAACTTCTATCAAAGATTCATCAAGGACTTTCCCATAGATGTACAACCTATGAATGACCTACTCAAAAAAGACATCAAATGGGAATGGATGGAGAAACAACAAACCTCATTTGATAGGCTTAAGGTGCACTTTACCACCGCACCAGTGCTGGCCTATCCAGAAGACGAAGCGCAATATATGTACTTATCCACTTACATATGTTCCCCCTTTCATCTCCACTTTTACGTACTCGCCCCTCAAGTGTGTTAGGCTAGACCATACATCATTACATACGCATCAGTCAGCACACTCCCACACTACATCATAGCTTACTGATACTCTCCCCACATTAGTCATTCATCAGTTAGCTAGAATCTAGGGTTAGTACATTCAAGCTCTGCTCTAAGTTCAAGTCACATGAGTATATAAGTAGTCTAGAGTCCATACAATGTCCTATAGTCTATGTTTTCCTATTATCTTACAATCTTATGCTCTCAAGCACAACATTAAGGATTTCCCTCCTCAACATCATTTAATCAGCAGATGGCTCCATCACCATAAACCCTGCACAAGCCCTAGATACTCACCAAGTGTTGCGGATTCATTCCTGCAACCATGCTGGTCACATGACCCTGCGAGTTTATGACTATATGCAGAACCCCAGGCTAGGGTTCCGCATTCGGACTTGGCTAAGTCACTTAGCTAAGGACCTTTCCTTTACTTAAGCTTCTCACGCTACTTACCTGATCGCCGATACATCTCGCCGGATATAGATACTTCCCACATAATGTCATGGCTTACTGATGAGACTCCCACGTTACTCATCTCATCAGTCAGCATACTCACACGATACGTCATACCCTATGTACCAGGGTACAGGGTTAGTATTTAGGCTCCGCTCTAACTTCTGTACATACACCTATAAGTAGCCCTAAGGACCATTGTATGCTCCTTAGTTTAGATCATTGACATACATTTACACACCCTTCCTATCTTCATCGATACGCAAGTGTACCAGGTAGCCTTCACTGGCTAGTAAACCCTGGGCAGGCTTAACACAGGTCGTACCTCCCTGTTAACGCCATCATCGAGAGTACGCCCCCCTGATAGATTATTGTTGTTGAGGTTGTTGGGCACGCTGCCTTAACTCTACGGTTAAGCCCGCTTCACCAAGGACCACATTATCGTGAGTACCCCACTCTTAGAGATTGTATTCACTCACGTGTGCATACCCTCTCTCATGACTCTCCAGTCATAGAGCTGGTCTGTATCATATGTACACTAGATCTAATGATGTATGTGCTGCGGAACTGCAGATACAAGTCATGAGAAGTCATGTCAAGTCATATCTAGTCATGCACAGTATGCACAGTCAGAAGGAACTGCAGAGAAGGGCATGAGGGTGAGAATGAGGCAGGCGAGTCATAGATACACTGAGCAACAAAAGCGTTGCAATGTTTGGTACATTTGTATTGTGCATCACATACAAAGCCAGAGCATGAGAATTACACTTAGTTACAGTGGCATAAAATATAGTAGACACTCCTGGCTCTCTATAGCACCTTGGGTCATGTGATTTTATTAAGAGAATACAGAGATATGGCCATTTTAAGTAGGTCATGTCATTGCAACAGTTTTGTTGCTGATCTAGTAGCATGTAAAATTGATCTATTTTCATATGTTTTGATATAAGAAGTGGGTCATGTGACCTATAATAAGTTCAACACAATACAAATAAACCAAAATACCACTCTTTATCCACTATCACCACCATGAAATCTCTCTCTACTGCTCAAATCAATTAAATTATCTCTTTCTTGGATTTGGGTCAATCCACTTGCCAAATCTCTGATTCTACTAGTGTCTACCACTCTAGTATTAGTAGAATTCGCTCTAAAATTTGTCCAAACCTGGGAAAATTCTCTGGTGGTCATCCTACCCTCATAACACCTGCTGACATGCAACATGCTATTTATCCTATTGAAACTGGAAAGGCTGAAAATGCAGTCCAGGTCACCAAAACTCTTCAGAATGTCAAGAACCATACCATCTCCTCCCAGACTGTTTGTTATCACTTGAAGAAAGCAGGCATGAAGGCTGTGGTGAAGAAG